>JANVCL010373331.1:0-16986 GCA_026546855.1 Erythroxylum incrassatum
ATTTGATTAAATATACTTGATTGAATATTTTATTAATTATTTAATGTTGACATTGTAGATACATGGATTTCTTATCAAATTTCGAATTAGATTCTGATGATGAACTGAAAAAAGTAATCATTATTTCTGTAGTTGGGGGAGTGAACGAATATTTTCATTTACAAAAGTAACCATGTAGAACTTTTGCTCTACCAGGTCATGAGTTGATATTAAAACTTTTGAATGAAAATCCTAAAAGGATTTATGAAAACTTAAGAATGAGAAAGATAATCTTTTTGAGCTTATGTGATGAGATGAAAAGTTTAGGAGGCTTAAAGGCAACAAATCATTTGACTATGGAGGAACAAGTAGCAATTATTTTATGACTATAGGGCATAGTGAGACAACTAGAGTCAATGCAAAATGCTTTCAATATTTGACCTGGACAATTTCGAAATATTTTCGAAAAGTCTTATATGCAGCTAATCGTCTTGCAAAAAGAGTCATTATTCCACCATCTTTTACTAATACACCTCCTGAGATTCAATATAATTCAAAATTCTTTCCATATTTTCAGGTACATTCATATATTTAATTACTACTTTAATTATGTCCTTATGATTAAAAATTATTTTAATATTTTTTTAATTTTTAGGACTGTATAGGAGCAATAGATGGTACATATATTGATGCATACTTTCCAACCAATGAATAAATACCATACAGGGGTAAAAGAATTAATCCAACCCAAATATTATGTGTTGTTACTCATTTGACATGCGTTTTATATATGTAATGGCTGGATGGAAGGTACTGCAAATGACTCGAGTTCTTTTGGAAACAGTGACAAATCTAGCGAATCAATTTCTTATGCCTCCACAAGATATTATATTATTTTAATTAAACACAGTAATTATGATTCATTTGTAATATCTTTTTGTTAATATTATGTGCTTTCTATATTAGGTAAGTACTATTTGGTTGACTCGGTCTACACTAATATGTCTATATTTTTTTCACCATATCAAGATGAAAGATATCATTTGCGAGATTATAGAGGCAGAGGAAGACCTCAAAGTCCACAGAAGTGTTTAACTACATGCATTCTTCATTAAGGTATGTTATTGAAAGATGTTTTGACATTCTAAAAGCAAGATTCCCTATACTTAAAAACATGCCGAGTTATAATATAAAGAAACAAAGATACATCGTTATTGCTTGTTATGTTATACACAATTATATTAGAATATATGAACAAAGCGATGAATTATTTGAAAGTTGTGTTGAAAATGAAGAACAAATTAAAGAAAGTAAAAATGAAGATACAAGTTCTCAAGTACAGTATAATATTACTCCTACACAACTTCAAGATATGTCTTGAAAGCAAGATGAAATTGATACACAAATATGGAGCGATTATATTATTTCTACTTGATTTATGTTTCTTTTTGTAAATGATAGTACTATTATGTTTTCAAGAATTATAACATAATTGACATATTTTATTGATTAGAACGACTTAATATAATTTTTAATTTATGTAATTTTATTATATATAATTAATGTATAATTTTTTAATAATATTTAATTTACATATATTTAATTTTAGCTATAATTAATTAATTTAAAAATATAATATAATATATTATAATTATTACACATAAGAGTATAGTTATAAAAAATAGAAACAGGATAATAAAACCAAATATATTTTTGTTTTCAATTTTTATTAAAAAGCTTAATCAAACAAGTTTTTATTTTTAATTTTTATATTACTAATCTTCTTCAATCAAGTTTTCGTTTTTTAAGAAAAAGAAGAGAAAAAAAGTAAAACCAAATGAACTCTAAATATATCATTTTAGTGGTTTTAAGTAGATTCGTTGTTTACGCTTTCAAAAGAAAAAATCCGTTTCCCTAATTTTCTACAAGGAACTTCTATGGATATTTCACTTCAGAGTAGCAGACTACTAACCGTGCACGTACAGAATCACAGTTATAGGATATTATAACACATATTACTAATCAGTGTTGAATTTGAAAAGAAAACACGAACTCACAACATGTATATCGAAAAGCCAAAGAAAATAATAACATAACAAAGTGAACGAACAGATCACCGACGTCTGTACGAATACAATCCAAAACTCTTCCTAAAATTCAAAAAATATAAGAAGAAAAAATACTGTTAAAAGATCTAGAGAAGATATTGAGAACTTTGGCGTTCTATAAAAATTGAAAGAGAGCAGAGAGTAGATGCGGGGAAGACCGAAGATCAAAGATCAGCCAAGAATCTACGGTTTCAGAATACACAAATTCTTTTCACGGTGTTACTAATTCCAACGCCTGTACTGTAGTAAAAATACCAAACTAAACCACAAACACTGAAATCGGTAACCCAGAAATCGGTTTCCGGTGAGTATAAGAGAGAAGGGAAAGGAAGCAACAACTGGAAGTCATAGGAATGGGTGGAATCGGAAAGTAGACAAGCACGATCTGTGTCTCTGTTTGATTATTAAGATTACTCCGGAGAAAAACAATTCCTTTAGTTTGTCACTTACCAAACCACCCATATCCAACGAATTCCAGAAGCTCATCTCCCTATCCCAATACTCCCTTCACTTACAGACCATCGAAGTCTCTTGTTTTAGCAGCTTATATCCAATTTTGTGACATGGGTTTTGGAGCTCAACCGGTAGGTAGAGAGAAGATTGAACCTTGAAGATAAAGAGAGGAAATTTCAGATTTGCTTATGGTGGCTTGGAGACTGGCTGGTGGGTAAAGAGAGAAGATTCTTGTGTTGGGCAATTGGGCTTCACATGGTAATTGGGAACTGAAAAAAGTCAAAGGAGACTCCGGGTGATTTTTGAAAAATAAAAAAGAGACTACGAAGACGAACCTAGACGTCGTGACTCAGCGTATCTTAATTGCCTGTTGATTACGATGAAAAAAAGAGATTTTTGAGTTTCATTAAACGAGGAAGGCGGTGGAAGACCGGCACGGAGACGCCCACTTGTAACCTTTATATTACTTTGAGTTACGTTAAACTTGGACGGCGGTGGCAGACCGACCCGGAGACACCAACTTGTAACTTTTGTACACTCGATTTATAACGAGTGTTGTTTTAGACGAATACATATTTATTAAAAAAGTTAATAAAATTTCTGATATACTCTTATTAATTACATGTTAAAATGCTTTAAAAATATAATATGTGTAATCGATATAATTAAGATGTGAGAGAAATTAAAGGTTAATTTTAGAAGTAAAATTATAAATATACATACAAAGTCAAGAATGACACTTATTTTAAATAATTAAAATATATCTAAAACGATACTTATTATGAATAAGATGAAATATTAAAGTAATGATTAAAGGTTAATTTTAAAAGTAAAATTATAAATATACATACAAAGTCAAGAATGACACTTATTTTAAATAATTAAAATATATCTAAAATGTCTTGTAACGACTTCTACGGCAGTTGTTAAATTAAAGACAACCTTATCCCATTATAATTTTTTTCTAAAAATCTTTTTAAAGATTCTCCGTGTATAAGTGAGTTTATAAAAACACGGTTCAAAAATATAGAAATCTTTAAATAAACTCTTTTTTAAAAAAATTTAATAAAAAACACGTAATAATTTAATTCAAATTCTAACCAAACTAATTATAAATTAATTATTTAAATCAAATTTAATTTATTTGACTTGTACCATTATATTAGTTCGTATTAATACTGCGAGCATTTCATTGTTATTATTTAATTAAAGTTTTTAAAAAATCTAAAAATAAAAAATAAATTTTCAATTTTAATATTATTTTTTAATAATTTTAAAAATTTTCTTAAATAATAAAAGAAAAATATATTTTCTACCTTTTTATAAATTGATTAAGAAAATAAAAATAAAATAGGGTAATTTAAATAATTATGATTTTTTTTGTTATACGAGACAAAGGTAAAGTTACTTATAACATTATAAAATTGAAAGTCTTGACAAATTGCTCGTTGTGGTTAAAAATAAAAGTATACTCCAACTTGTTTATTTTTTCAAATGTGGGCATGCGTACTCAATTTTTTAATAAATTAAATTTAGTTAATTAATTTTCAATAATTATGCCATAACTAAAATAGTATGTTACACTTAATCTAAATAAAACTTAATTATCAAGGTTAAAAAAGATGACATGTGAGAAGATATTTTTTTAATTCTTAGAAAAATTAAAAATACTAAAATATTTTGTAATATTCAAATTGTAATAGGTGAACAAGAAATTATACTTTCTTTTCATTAATTTCCAGGATTTAGGTAGTGAAAAGTAAACCTTAAATTAATATTCATTCATATTGTATTTCCTTGTTACTTTTATCTCCTCATATAAAAATAATAAAAATCTAAATTAAAGAAAATATGATGAGCTAAAAAAAGATATAAATTAGCAAGAGCATTAAAGAAAAAATAGGTACATTTATATGAACAACTATAAAAGTTATATTTTTGTTGGTAAAAGGGGTAAAAGTAATCCTAACATCTATAGTTAAATACAAGTTAAAATTTAACATTTCACTATATTTAAATTAAATCCTAACATTTTACAAACATTCAAATTTAACCCCGTATAAATGAAAATTCTAACATAAACTTTACATTGTAATCATAAAAATATAACATTTTAACTTTAAAATGGGCCCATAGGCCATATATGCTCCACATGGCATTGTAAGACCTAGTCATGAATTTAAAAAACTTAAAATATTACAATAATTATTTTGTTATCTTAATTAATAAAATATTTTCTTAAGTATTTTTTAAATTAACTAAATATTATAACTTATTAAATTTTTTACCTAACAAAATCCTTAACCATAATTTTAAAATCCCCAAAATTCACCACCAGCCTAATTTTCTCTTCATTATCCTCTCTTATTATTGTCTTCCACTGCCTTCTCTTCTTCTTTAATTGCAACGATCTTCTGACGACTTCTTCACCTCTTTTATTTTCTTCAGTGACATATTCTTCTTTTTTCATCTTTCTTTTGACACTTTCCTTTTCACAACCATCTTTATCACCAAAATACTTGTCTGAGTAGTTCCACGTGTATAAATTAAGGTTTATTTATTATGTATAATTGCTCCCACAATTGGTTTTTATCACTTTCCCAAATATCATCTTTACTACTAGACATTTAACTCGAGTTAGAAACTACAATACTGTGCTGGATTTGTTTTTACCAAAACATTGTTGTTTATTGCACTATGACTATTATTATACTATTTTGGGTAACAATTACAAAAGTGGATTAATGACTAATGTTACAACATCATTAGACTTTAAAAAATTAAAAATTGATGAGAACATTTGATGAAGTCATCTAAAACATAATTCATCTTCTTACATGGTAGTTGAAAACCAACTATTATAACAGACAAGCATGAGACCTATAAGAGTACTTTTGCAATTTATTACTTAAAACAAAGGGTTGAGACATTCATAGATTTGTGTTATAAGATGAGTCAGTTCCTGAGTTTGTATGACCATGTATTACAACCTATTAAGATTTTTTGGACTTCAAACAATAAAGGGATAATACATCCTCTAGTTAAAATAGGCCAAGTAAACCCAAAATTACAAGAAGGAAACTAAATGAGCCAAAGAAATTAAAAAAACCAGACAAATAAGCTTATAAAGGACAAGTGCATAAATGTAGGAAATGTGATAATTTCGATCACAACTTTAGAAATGCAGTAAGGACGACTCAACATTACATAATGAGGCCTTTCATAGGTATGTAAACCTTATTTGAATAATATGAATTCGATTTTTAAACTTTGCAGTAATTAATGTTTATCAGGTTATCACGAAGGCAACTTCACAGGTATATTCCCCTTCAGTTATTATCAATTTATATCGTTTTTAATAATTGGTAAAATTATGTTTATTAAAGAATAGCGAAACAGTGAAAAAAGAGTTGATAACAAAGTAATATCGTAACAATTGTATTTTTTATTAATTTATCTTAGTTGAAACATTTAACAAATGTGGTTCTGGTGTTTCTTTTTATCAATTTACTAGGTTGGTATATCTAGACATATCAGTAAAAGAGAGTTTAGAGATGTTGATCCACACACTTTCAAATTATCATTTGAGCAAAGAGGTTTTACAATTTAGAAGACATTCTAACATTATTTCACAAAAATTAAAATAGGCCAAGTAAACAAAAGGAAAACATCATTAACATCATCATCACAAGAATAAGCTTCACAGTCAAGTACAAGTGAGGGAAACAATATGGATTAACAATGCATTTAACCTTTTGATGTATGTCTTGCTGTGAAAATGGGCATTTGATGATTGTGTTGTATAAACAAACTATTTATGTTAGGCATGTCTTTTTATGCTTGGCCAATATAAACTATTCAATCTTAAGTAAATCAATGTTATACATATACTTTGTCTTCGACATCTTATTATGAATTCGTCAGTGTTTATAAGATTTATGTGGAGTGTTCATTTTGCTTGTTTATAGTATTTTGGTTTTTGTAGTCTTTTGAAAGCCAATAGGAAGTTGTGGGATAAGGCTTTCAATAAGAGGCTAGTTTTCTTCCACTGTATGAGCAAAAATAATTCTTACATGATCCAAAGTAGCAACCATTGATTTTCAAGTTGTCTAATATACACTTATTTGCAAGATTTTTTAAACAAAGGAAGGACAAATGAAGCAAAAGAAATTGACCCAAAAACTCAAGAAGCCCTGTAGTTTCATAAGAACTACTTACGATGAAACAATCGAAATTTAGAACTGTAATTAAAGTTGGTAAAAGTCAAAAAGAAATTCCAAAACTACAATTAGAAAAAATAAAATTTATCTTGGCTACTAAATAAAACACTTATTTAAGGATAGTGGTTAATTCAACCAAGAAATTAGTTTGTAACAATAAACTATGTATTGTACTTCCCCTTCACTAAAAACCATACGGTATTTTAAAATTTGATTATAATTTACATCGAGTTATTTATACAAACATAATTTATATAAAAATATAATTTGATGCCATTTTCCCATAACAGAGTTGAAAATAACAAGTACTCCAAGCACAATAAATCTTATTACAATATTCATTAATATAAACTTCTTCTCTTTTTTCTCTTCTGCCAATAAATTTTTGTCTTTCTTTATAAGCTTTATTTTTTATTCAAACTCCTTAGTTGTGCTTGTTTTAGTAGTATTTTTTCCAACAATTCTTATTTCAACCCCCTTCTTTAACATTGATACTTCTTTCCTTAATTTTGAATAACTTTAACGACTCTTTCGATAAATTTTTCATCATACTATTTGAAAAAAAGTGCTTCTCTCAACTTGAAAACACAAGTTTTTAATCTAATAACAAATATATCCTCACCTAGTAGATAGAGCATAACATGAAGCCAGAGTAACAAAATAGCATGAATAGCAAAATAGCATGATCAATATACATATAAAATGGACATTAAAGATATAACTTAACCAAGATACATATAAACAATATGACTATTTTACTAGAAAAGTTGGAGTGGGATTATACTTTTAACTAGCAGAGTTGTAATTATACCCTTTAATCTGGTTCACATCTTTTAGAACCTAAATTAAAAGAAATTAGACAAGAGAACAGTTCCTTGCTATGACTAGGAACCATCACTACAACAAATTGTTGAATTGACTACTTTTTTTTGCCACAAATTTAGTCTTTAGCTATGAAATCTCAAAATTGTAGCCAAAGACTAACTTAACCTCTAGCTTTCAATAATTTGCTGGTTACTTAACACTATTAGCTACGTTTTATATTCATAGCTAAAAACATTTGGTGAAGTTTTTTTTACTGTGAGCTCTAGTTTGTAGCAAAAGGTTTTTAGCTACAAAAAATATTTTATAGCTAAAAAGATTTGACGACATTTTTTAAATATGAATTTATTTTTGTTACAAAATGCTTTTAGCTACAAAATGTTTTCCGTACCTAATAATATTAAATGACCTTTTTTAACGGTTAACTTATTTTTGTAGCTAAAAAACTTTCTCTATGAAATATTTTTTGTAGATAAAACACACAGGTCCCTTAATTATCAGCTACCATATTGAATTTTATAGTTAAACAAAATTTGTAAGGAAAATATTTTCGTAGCAAAAAAAAAGAACAATGAAAACGATGTCTTTTTGATAACCTTAAAACACTCCTCTATTTTTTCTTTCGACTTTCTTTATATCCAACAATTCCCTCGCTTTATTTTCTCCAGCAACACTCTCATCTATCTTCTCCACTAGTATGTTTTCTTCAGCATCTTCCTCTTTTGTCTTCATCTGTTTCTAGGTATGTTATGCACAACCCATCTCTCCAAGCTTTTGGTCTCTTTAGCGTGTTTTGATGAATGCTAAAACCTAACTTCTGTAATTCAATTATAATAATGAAATTGAGGTCTTTATTATGTGTCATTAATCTATGTAATTAAACCTAAGCTTCTGGTTATATCTATGACATGTTTTTGTTTCTATTATGTGATGAATATTTTATTTTTCTGAATATGTATGTCTCTGAACATATTAACTGCTCCAATTTTATTAGTTTTTAGTTTTAGCTTTAGCCTTTAACTAGTTTTCTTGACTTTGGTTAGCAAGTTGAAGCTTAAACTTTATTAGTCAATGGTTCTAAATCAGCAAGTCATGTAGGAAACAATTGGATATAAGGACAAGAAGTCCTTAGTCAGCGAGTTATGTAGGAAACATCACCATAATTATACTTTTGATGAGGTTTTAGTAATGTCTCTTCTAGTTATAATCCAGAGGGGCCTCATGGAATAGGCTGAATCACAACCGTTCATGTAGATAGATTTGTTTCAATTTAAGAGAAGGCCTCAGTAACTTGAGAAAATGGGATAGGTGCTCTAGGATCAACTATGGCCTTTACCTTTCCACTCTCCAAATAGGGATTCAGTTTCTTCAGAATAGCTCCATGGGAGGTAATCACAAATTTAAAACCAAGTGATGTGCACCAGTTAAGGCCATTGCACTTCCTCCTTCTTTTATAGCTTTCATTTCTCTATCACATTACCCTACCATTTATTGTATCACACCAATCAAACACAACAAGAATTCAATACCTAATTCTTGTATACTATACAAAAGGTTCACATCAACAATTTTTTTGCAATTTATATTATATTCATCAACAATTTTTTGCAATTTATATTATATATCTTGCCAATGCATGAGATGTTTAATGTTCATAATCTGCTAATAATAAACTTGCTTGGACCTAAAATTTTTAACTTTTATCAATGTTGATGCATTGATGAGATCATCTTACGTATGCTCAATATCAAAGTTTAAAAGCTTCTGTCCTACACTTCCCACACAAATTTTGCAAGTTGTAGCATTCATTACATCTCCTTTACACATTGCCTTTCTATAGACTATATCAAGGTCGTCTCCAACATAGGTGTTGTAAAAACCTATCAATGAAGTCTTCCAAGGTAGGATTTGTACAAATTTCTTAAGGATATTTCCTAAGGAGGAATTAAAAGCATATCTTTTCACCTGATTGTTACAAACATGACGGAGTATATCTACTCTATCTTCCCTATCTTCTGAATCATGTATAAATGTTGAAGTTCTAAAGCCTTAATTTTTTTAATTGATTGAAACAAGAAATGGGATTAAGTAAAGTTAAAGATTTTATCTGAGTATCCTAATGTTGACATTGAGGTGCTACAACCAGATAAGAAAGGTAAGCGGTTTTAAAGACAACTCTTCTTATTTCGAGTCAGAGTATGTTATGTGTAATTGACTAGAAAAGGGTGATCAAAGTTTTAATCATTTTATGGTATTGACAAAATCATTTAACAAATTGCTTCTATGTCATCTACGCATAATGTTTCATTTGAACAAACATTGGCTTGGTGGCAGTGGTAATTACTTTAGTAAATGGAGTTTAAGTTAATTTAGTATGACCTATGCTAAGTGCTAAGGAGTTGTCTAGAGAATAATTGGTTAAATGTATTTATTATGAAATGATGACACCTACATTGCACAATTTTTTAAGGTAATAAAAAAAGAAAATGTCAATTCCTAATGTATTAGCTCACACGATTGGTCAATAACTAAAACAGAATCTTACACTCAATCTAACTAAAATTTATTTTTCAAGGGTAAAAAAGATGGCATATGAGAAGACATTTTTTAAGCCTTGGAAAAATTAAAAAAATATTTTTTTTGTAATATTCAAATTGTAATATGTGAAGAAGAAAATGTACTTTCTTTTTTATTAATTTTCATCATTTAAGTTGTGGAAAGTACTCTTTAATTTAGTATTCATTTTTATTATATTTGGTTGTTACTTTTATCTCTTATATAAAAATAATAACAAAATCTAAATTAAAAGAAAATATGATGAGTCATAATATAAGAGAAAAAATAGGTATATTTCTATGAATAACCATAAAAACCTATCAAGTATAAAAGTTATATGTTTGTTGGTAAAAAGGGTAAAAGTAATCTTAACATTTATGGTTAAATACAAGTTAAATTTTAATGTTCACACTATTTAAATTAAATCTTAACATTTTATAAACATTCAAAATTAACCCTATATGAATAGAAATTTTAACAGAATTTGACATTGTCATTATTAAAAATTACCTTTAAAATGGGTACATTGTAGGATATAGTCATGAATTAAAAAAATAAAAATTTAAAAATAGTTATTTTATTATCTTAATTAATAACATATTTTCTTAATTATTTTTTGAATTAACTAAATAATTTTTTAACCTAACAAAATACGTAACCCTATTTTTATAATCCCAAAAATTCACCACCAACCCTATTCACTCTTTATTATCCTCTCTCACCATTGTTTTCTACTGTCCTTTCGTCTTCTTTGATTGCATCGATCTTCCGACATCTCCTTTGCCTCTTTCATTTTCTTCAACGACACATTCTTCTTTCTTTATCTTTCTTTTAACACTTCCCTTTTCTTGACCATCTTCATTACCAAAACACTTGTTTGACTAGCTCCACATGTATAAATTAAGGTTTATTTATTATGTATAATTGCTCCCACTCTCAGTTTTATCACTGTCTTGAATATCTTCTTCACTACTAAACACTTAAGTTGAGTTAGAAACTGCAATACTCAGCTGGATTTGCTTTACCAAAACGTTATTATTTATTACAATAAGACTATTATTATACTATTTTAGGGGGAAAATTACAGAAGTAGATCAAAAACATGTTTTCCAGCTACCTCAGTACCATCCAAGAAAAAATGAATAAAGAAATCAAGTGTTCATAATGGAGAGTCATGTTTCTTTGTATTTATACAGTAAACAAAGATGTCATTTGTACGTAGCTTGTGATGCTTGCAGAGATGAAATAATGGGGTCAATCTTGATTGTAAGGTTTGCATATATGGAGATAAATATAAATTGAGGAAACTGGAATGTAACTAATAACTATAGGTGATGTTTTTCTCATAGCCAAAAATCAACTTTGTTGTAGTGATTTTTTTATTTTTAAAAATTGTCTCAAGAAATCTAATATATTTTCTATAGCAATTGAGGTTGACATTAAGAGGAGTGATTGTTAAATGTTTAATTAAAGCATCAAAACAAGGGCTTTTATTGAGCAATTTGTCCACATCAAGAAACTACTTTATCATATACCATGTATTTAAGTATGATTTGTTATTTGCTAGGTCATCAAATTTATTACATCATGCAGAACGATGATATCTCCACATTAAGGATCCACTATGTGAGTTCACTTCAACATCAACATGGATAGTAGACAAAAGACCTGCTATTACTAAAAAAACTTTGAAAGATGGAGCTTTGAATTAAGACTTAGAACTTCCATAATCATAATAATAACCGATAAGATGATGCAATCTTATGTGCTTGGACCACCACCTCCTCAGAATAATAAAACCACAATTTGTGACACTATCGTCAGTTATAATAGTTGGTTTTCAACTAGCACATAAAAGGAAGAAACATGTTTTAAATTACTTCAATAAAGTTGTCATCAACCTTTAATACTTTCCCAATTTAATAATGTTCTAACAGTAGTAATTCATCTACTTCTATAATTGTTACCTAAAAGAGTATAATAATAGTTCTGGTACAATAAGCAACGATGTTTTGATAAAGTCAATCTAGCTAGGTGGTGCAATTCTTAACTTGACTAGAGTGTTTGGTAGTAAAGATGTTATTCGAGTCTTACTTTCTAGTTATTTAAATTTGTGCACATTGAAGAGAGAGACCATGACAAAACTAATGATGAGAGCAATTATATATAAAAAAATAAACCTTATACTTATGGAGCTACTTAGACAAGTATTTCGGTAATAAAGATGGCCTTGAAAAGGAAAGTGTTAGAAGAAAGTTGAAAGAATAATGCATCACTGAAGAAGACGAAAGAGGCGAAGAAGTCGTTGGAAGATTGTTGTAATCGAAGAAGAGGAGAGGATAGTGAAAGAGAACAGTGAAAGAGAACGACGAAGAGTGAATTAAGATTGGGGTGAATTTTGGGGATTGAGAAATTAGGGTTAAGGATTTTGTTAAGTAAAAAAAAGTTAATTATAGTATTTTATAAATTATGAAAATATTCATTAAAATATTTTATTAATGAAGATAATAAAAGAATTATTTATAAAATTTTAAGTTCTTTAAATTTATGATTAGGTATTTGGTATCACATGACACACATCTAATATTGTGACCACACTTTAAAAGTAAATTATTATTATTTTTATCACGTCAGTAATGACACAATAGATAGCTAACAACATCAAGTCTTTATTAGAATTTTCATCCACATGGGACTAAAGTTAAATGTCTGTAAAATGTTAGAGTTTAATTTGAACATAATGAAATGTTAAGGTCTAACTTGTATTTAGTTATGAACATTATGATTATTTTTCCCTTTTCCTCGAGTTTCTTTAGTCTTATGTCTTGAGTAAATTCTTAACCACTTATCCTAATTTGTTTAAATTCCATATGTAATATGAGGGTAGGGAAAAAAGCACTAATTGAACTAAAATTTGTAAGATATTATCTCGTATCTACTATGCCTTTTCTAAGAATTTCATCTTTCCTAACATAATCGTTGGTAGTATTATTTAAAGTTTCTAATTCGTTACTGAAGAAACAAACAATTTTGTAGACACAAAATAACAAATTCATGAAGAGACAGAAGTAAAGATTGATTGGTTCCTAAATGTGCATGTTCTTTGAGCTAACCACTCCATAAATTCCTAGAACTATGTGGTGGCGTTGTGATTTTTTTTAGGTTATGTTGAGGTGGCATTGTGTCGAATGGAAGATGATTGGTAGTGTGTTTTGCTACTAGTGGCGTCACTTTGAATATGAGAAACTACCACCAATGGTCAGAGATTCTAACGTTGATAGCTATAAGGAAACAATATGCAACGTTGACAATTGACTGTTGCTGCTGGAGATTTGGTTGTAATGTTTGTAGCTTAAAAGACGTGGTTCCTTAACAATAGCTAGCAATGATAGACAATTGGACACGTGTTAGTGAGGGAGCATTGGACAGGCCAAACTATAGTAGCTAGCTGTATTGGCACTATCACTGTTACATTGGTACTAGTGGTGGTAGTGCAACTGACAACGACGTTGTATGGAGGTGGATGAATCTCCACAAGGAAACTTCAACTTCTTATGTTAGGTAGGGCTTCGTGCTTAGTGAAATTAGGGTTTCCGAAAAATGGAAGAAGGGTGATATTTGGAGACTAGTTTAAGATAGATTGTGTCAGGCAATTGGAATAAACTATCATAAGTCTAGGATATTGGGTGGTGTTTCGACATAGAGTTAGGTGTTTTAGGATTAGAATAAAGCTTTTTTGGCCACTAGAATAAGGTTTTATCCACTAGAAAGCTAAGGTTCTTACAGTTATTTACAAACAACTTTGTTTCTAGTAAGCCAACTAATAAGGGTTTGAATAAAGAGAGAAAATCCTACAGAGAACTCTACTTAGTGGGGCTATTTATTCTCCGAACATTCCAGGTAAGGACTCATATTATGACAGAGAAGATAAATGCCTCTTCTTCCTGTTTGATTTCCTCTTTCCTACCTGCATAAATTCTAAAACCTTAGAGTTATTTTGCAAGACCATCTTGATCATTGTGCCTACTAGGCAACTCAATTGGAAGTTCATCTAGTACTTACATTGTCTCATCATTAGAAGATAAGAGGTTTTTATGTGCTAATCTCCATTTTTTGCATCTTAGGTTCATTTGATATATTTCCTACAAGTTTGTCTTTTGAGGTTTGTCTAGTCATAGTGTCTTATTATATTAATTCTTCATACTCATCCAAGAGGAAGGTTCCTATACTAAGTTGGTAGGCTTTTTTTGGCTCGTAGGTTTCAGGTCTTTAAGTGTAAGAGACAGTATCTACATCTTCGAACAAGTTTTTATTTTTATATAGTGTCATTAAGGGGATAACTTTAGGTAAATTCTTTTAAGTCTCAACTACACACAAAGTCTTGCATAGTTAATTCTCTTCATCAATACAGTAACTTCATCAACGAAAATAGGTTTCCCACACAAAACTTATCAGGTGATTAAGACCTTTAATGGTCTAATATTCCAAAAAACATTATGGATATTAATCTAAGTGTGTACTTAATTTTACATTTGGTCTTGAAGCTGCATGCCTAGTATCCATTTCTGTATAAATATTGATTGAGCATTAATGTGTAATGGTCTTGTTTCTAACGTCCCCTAGGGGTGGTTGAGTTGGTGGAGTGGGGGGCATAGGGCCAAAAGGTTATGTGTTTGATTCCTCCTACTTGCACTCTCTTAGTAGAGTTTGTCGTACAGGGCTTGCCTAATACGGAGTACTTGGTTGGCATGATTTGCAAGCTATTGTGTCAATCCGGAGGTTTACCCAGTGCGCATCTAAAAGGTAACGGCCGCAAAAACAAAGTCTTGTTTTTAGCACTTTTTGTGCTTGAGAAGGTGAACAAATTTTGAACATAAAGATATTATCTTCATTAAACAACACCTTTAGCAATCCCATTAGGTTGCATTAATTCATAGTCCACTTGTTCATAACCAGGTAAGATGGTCTCTTACCATGAAAGAAGCTAATTAAGGTAGCTTTCCATTTCAACAACTCCATCATTTAGGATCTAGACTGAAGGAGCTAGCACTAGTTTTCCTTTCATATTCTCAAGAGGATGATTTAACTTAGAGGTTTCAGGACTCTAGGAGTAGACATTAACTACATCTTCGAATAAGTTTTCATTTTTATCTAGTCTCATTAAAGGGATAACTTTAAGTAAATCCTTTCAGATGTCATCTACACACAAAATCTTGCATAGCTAGTTCTCTTTATTAATATAGTAGCTTCATTAAGGGAAATAGGTTTCCTCCTAAAATTAGCCAAGTGTCTAAGATCTCTAGTGATCCAATATTTCAAAATAATATTATGGATATTAATCCAAATGAGTACTTAATTTTGCTTCAAGTTTCGAAGTTGTATACCTACTTTCTATTTTTGTGTAAATATTGATTTAGCATTTATTTTTCACAATCTTGTTTCTAACATTCTTATGTTTGAGAAGGAGAACCAAATTTGAACATAAAGATATTATCACCTGCAGTATTCCCATCTCGTTCCATTAATTTATAGCCTACCTATTCATGACTAGATTAGATGGCCTTGAAGGCAATTAAGATAGTTTCCCATTTCAAAACTCCATCATTTAAGATTTGGATTGGTTATCATTTAAGATCTGGATTGAAAAAGCTACTAAGGGTTCCTTTCATAGTTTCAAGAGGATGATAAAACAACTTGGACGTTGGGTAACGTCATTCAAAACTTGTTACCAAGTTCTTCCTTTTGGGCAAGTTTTTGGATGGTGTAAGGACTAGGTTAAGTCCTTATAAACAAACACAGAGTACAGAAAATAAGAGATAGAAAATAAAGAGACAAGGGTAAGACTTGATTATTCATTAAGTTGGTTATAAGCCCTTCTAACGGCTATTATTGCTATTGCTCATCAACAGATCTATTATTGCACATGTATATCCTATAACAAAATTGACCTGTTTGGTAGATAGCGTTTCAGTTATTTTTTGGCATTTTTAGGGCATTAGTTGTTTGATTATATCAATCAACTAAATATTTTGTTTGGTTATTAGCTGGTGGGTTAGCTTATTCAACCTAACCAATTGATTTTTTAAAAGCTCCTCTATATGATTGTTTTTGGTGATCAACTAATAAAATTTTGTTTGATTGACAATTATGCCCTTTATTCTTTTAATAGTGGTGGCGGTCTTTTAAAAGAAGAAAGAGTGTCACAGGCAATGTTGCGAATACAGTACTAGATTTGGTATCGGATTGGGTTCTGGTACAGTACTATACCGGTCAATATAGGGCACCATTTTGGATATTTTTTAAATTTATAAAATAGTCCCTAAATTTTTAAAAAAAATTACAAATAGTCCATTGTCATATTGTACAGTTGTACTGTACAGTAAAACGTCTTTAAATTGATACTCGGTAAATTAATAAACTCTCTAAGATAATATTTTTCTCTGGTCCCGACTTGGGCCAGTTGAAAATTTAACAAATTTCGATAAGATAATAAGATATATTTTCAAAATATCCCTATGTAAATATAGGGTCCCATTAATATCATAAATTAATAATTATATAAACTTATACAAATATAACTAAGACAATTTAGTGAAATATGATTCTAGTGTTATTTATTTTTTCTTAAAATTTAAGTCTAGTTGGAGCTTATCTCTAATTTTTCTTATTGCATCCAAAATTTCTAGTGTTTTGTTCTCGAAGTGCACCAAAAAATTGTGAAGAGTTCTCGACGCGATAAGTGCTTCCTTATGCGAAACTGGTTCCAAAGTTACTGTATCGTCTTCAACTTCATAATCAACATTATTTTCAAGGATAGTAGCCACAATTTCTTCTAAGCTCTGAACCTC
>JANVCL010373427.1:0-16972 GCA_026546855.1 Erythroxylum incrassatum
TGGAAATGATTGTAAGTGTTTTGAGTATTGAAATGGGCTCCAACGACCCAAAGTGGATTGGTTTGTAACTGAAAAGGATTTTGAATGAGATTGGGCCCTAATTGACCATTAAAATTGTATTGACTGTAATATATTGCAAACAATGTTAAATTATATGGCCCACATTGGGAATGGACTTCTGCAATGTTAGTGTTTTAAAAAAAATATTTATACCGACTTGAGATTGATTGAGTGCCCTTGCATGCCACCCTCGCGGGTCACGGACTCGGATATCACCACGATATCGGGTTCGGGTCTTGCGGGAGTGGGGTGCTACAATTTGAATAGATATTAGAGAGTTTAATGAAACAAGGTTAGTAATTGAATGTTTAAGGAGTGATATTGCACTAGGAAAGGTGAATTTGAGAAGATTATGAGTGAAAGTAATGTTAGAATGGATGTAGGAAGCATTGGAGAGGCTTTGAAGGGGTTTGGATATTCCCTATGTCTGTTAGGCAAACTTTAGGTCTATTAAATGGGCCTTCTCAGGTTTGGAAGGACCCCTAACCTTTCCCATGTCCATTAAACAGACTTTAGGTCCATTAAACGGACCTTCTCGGGTCTGGAATGGCCCCTAAACCTATATATGCCTGTTAGCCAGACATGTATGTCTGTTTAACGGATATACACTATATACTTTTGAAAATGTGCAATTTTCACCCTCTAAATGGCAGAATCTCACTTTGGGTCTATATCAAAGTTATAGATCTAGAAGTCCTCTTGCAAATCGTCTAAGAATGACCTCAATCAGACATCTCTAGAGAAAGTTATGGTAATTGTACCAAGACAGGTACAATATGATTGAGGACATAAACATGCTTGATTCTTTTGGCTATAACTTCATCATCCGACCTCCAATGAAGTGATTCTTAAAGTAATAGATTTCTAGTACATTTTTATATATCTCTATAAAAATTGGTAGCTTTTTGTGTTGATCTGAAAAAGATTGATGGAAAGAAGATGAGAGATCGGTTGGAAAAGCACAACTGGGTTATGAACATACCTTGGATTTTTTATCTTCTCTTGATCTATTAAATTGTGGGCTCATCTATGTCTTTCTATTATGTGTGGGTTCATTGAAATAACCCTACAGAGAAATATGCTCAGGGTTTAGGACTCCGGATTGTTGGGCTCCTGAAACGGGTTCTAACATTTTGTGGTATCAGAGCTTAGGTTTTTTTCAGGCTTAAAATGCATAGTAGGATGAATTGTTATTCTATGTGATTAATTGTTGCATTGTGAATTCATGGATTTCATTAAGTGACATGCATATCCTGCATACATGTAGGAATTAAGACTAAAAAGGAAATGGAAGCTAAACGTTAGTGTTTACATTGGAGGAGTAAGATGCCACCTCGTAAAAGAACAAGGTGAGTTTTGCAAGGATTTGCTGCACCTAATTTCTCACCATTAGAGAAGGGTACCGAAGAGTATAGAATCCTAGTAACTGCAACCGTACAGAAACATTTGGATATATATAAATATATAGATCGTTAAAGTTTGAAGTAATTATTGAGTTGAGAGAATTGAATACGAGATTGAGACAATGGATAAAGTACTGAAAGATTATGATGGTACAAATGAGTATTTCCCAGAAAAGTTAGAGTTGTATCTGATACATTAAGTAGAAACCCCAATAGCAATGAAGCATGGATTCAAATACTAAGGTTATCAGATCTAGTGCAAAACGGAGCAGAGAATGTGGAGTTGAATTTTGGGCAAATCAAAGTACTAATTGTTGTGGAATTGAAGATCAGTTTCACATGAAAAGATTGACAAAGCCTGAAGTAAGGATCCAGAATTGTGAATCTTATTGAGGAATTGAAAATGGGTCTGAATTTTGAATTGAATCGGAAAAAGATGCTTTGTGATCGAAAAGAGAAGTATGTATGTATACTCGATAAAGAGATAAAGGAGTTGGTGGATCAACACCAAAGGTATGGAGTAAAGTGAGATAGACATAAGAGTTAAGTGTACTGACACTATAGAGGTATGAACTATAAAGCGAAGGATGAAATATTTCTGAAAGTATCACGTTCCCAAGGTGTGCTTGGATTGAGTGCAAGATGTGCTCAGGTTAGGATAAAGAAGTAACTAAGTTTGAATTGTATTGGTCCATATAAAGTTATTAAGAACCGGACTATTGACTTATGAGTTAGTATTACTAACAAAGATGTCACAGATTCGTAACATGATATATGTGAGTATGTTAAGAAATAGCAATATGATCTAATATTGGTGTTATCGACACAGAAAGTGGGAAAATGGTAAGTAATCTGAAACATAGTGAGGAACTCGTTAAGAAAGTGAATGACTAAATAAGGGATTGAAAGACCGAGTGAGTCTATTGACTATGGTCATTTGGAAGAAATTATTCGAGTGAAGAAGTTACTTAGGAGACTGAGGAAAACATAAGATAGCTTTACCTCCATTTGTTTAATCACTCAGGTAAGAATTTCGAGGATGAAATTCTTTAAGGGGAGAATTGTTGGACTCCGAACTCTTCTTGAAAGTTAGAACTATTAAATGAGAAATAGTTGGCGAATAGTTATGAGTAAGGAAAAAGAGAATTCTTAAATTAGAAATGAAGTAAGAAATGGTTTAGGTACAAGATGGGTTATATGTGAAATGTTGAAAGTTAAAAGCTGGAAGATGTAGTTGAAACATGTTCATTGAGTATGCTTCGGTGTTTAGCCGTAACTTTTTCTCTAGTTATCTAAATGAGATGATTCTTGATTTGGATTAAGCTAGAGACATAGGGATACAAATTTTCTGATGAAATCGAGTTCTAATTCAGTCTTTAAGAATTTCAATTTTGGATAGAAGTTGAGAACAGAATATTGTTTCAGTATAAGAACAATTCGGAAATGTTTAGGGTATAACTTTCAGATTACCAAACCAAATTGAATTATTTTGATATCATTAGAAAATTAAGATAATGAGAAACATTTTTCTAGAAGGAACTATTATCAAATTCCTTCAACTTTTCTATGATCATTAGTTAAGGAGTTAGAAGTACAAGATGTTAGTTTTAATAGACATATGGGGGTAAATTTGGAAAGGCTAAGTAAGTGAGAGGCAAAATGGGAAAGAGACTAAATAAATGGTCTTGAAGTAAGAAAGAAAGAAAGAGAGAAGTCGTGAAAAGCCAAAGAGAGAAGGGAAAAACGTGAGAGAAAGAAAAGAAAAGGAGAAAATTTGAAGGAGTTAGGGAAGAAGGAGGAAAATCGTGGGAAGAAGAAGAAATAAAGCTTCTAAGGTAAATTCATCATCTTTTTTTCTTGCTTTATCAAAGAAATAGGTTGTGTTGAGAATGAAGGAGTTTTAGGGAGAGAAAGGGGTTTTGTGTTAGAAGATGATTGAGAGACTCATTTGATGTTTAGGGGTTTCTAAACTAGATTTTGGCTTTTCTAACCTAGATAGACAATGGGTAAGTTAATGCTAAACCCAATTTTGCAATATTTCATTTATTGTGATTTTGAAATTTTAGGGATTTTATTGAATTGGAATTGAATGGGAGATTGGTTTGTTTTAGGAAATTAAGAGAACCCTATCCAAGAGCAAGGGAGAGACGTCTTTGAGCAAGTTTATAAGAAAGGAAATCAAGATGGGTTTCATGTTTATAATTGAATAATGAGTCATTAAAGTGTTTCCAAATCAAGAGAATAAAATGATTTCAATTACTTCATAGGTGTGCATATATTGCTTTTAAATGGTTTAAAGAATTTTCTTATATGTGTGTATATACTTAATTGATTAGATTTGAATTGTTGTGAATATAGAAAAATGCATTGTGATGTATGATCATGTTATGCCACTGAAATGTGTCATGGCATTTTGAATAAAGAAAAAGAGGAAAAAGCATGAGAATATGAAAATGTGTGGAAATGAATTGAGCATAGATTTGATTGTGTTTGGGCAAGAGAGGAGTTGTTTCGTAGTCACGTGCACGTCGACATAAAGCCTTCTCCCAGTTGCCCGCTTGTGGCATATGAGATCCTAAAAGTGGACTCGTTTCATTCACGGAGTAAACTTCAATTTCTCTATTTCGTTCCACGGAACCCTCGAGCCATTTGTTGTGCATTGCATCTGTGAATTGTCAAGTTGATGCATACATGATTTGTATTATTGTGAATTGGTTAAGAAATATGTTTTTCTTGAATTCAATAAGAATTTTCTATGACAAATGAATAATTTCAATGGTTTTGATTGTTATCGATTATAAACTGTTACCCACGAGCTTTTAAACTCACCCCCACTCTCCTTCCCCTATTCAGGTGATGAGCAAGAGATCGAGTGAAAGAGAGTCAAGGCATCACTCCGGTTAGGCATACTTTTGTATTTTAAGTTAGACTTTGTAAACATGAGGCTTTAGTCACGCTTCAAGTATTAATTGTTCAAGTATCTTTTGTATTTTGGTATTTTGAGACATTGATGTATTGTGGCTCGAAAAGCCCATTGAAGCTTTGTAAAATGCTTACTTCTTTTGATGGAAATGAAATATGATTGTGATTTGCTTGTGATTATCTAAATTGGTAAATTGCATTTTTTCAATCCTTTCATAGGGGTAAAATTGTGTATTGACTTTAGGGGAAAAACTAGATTAATCTAGGTTGAATTAGACAAAGTTATCTTCTTGGAAGTTGTAGCTTATCCTCTTAGCTTTTCAACGGTATAAAGTATGTAATTTTTCGATATTAGAGTGAGAGATATGATCATTATAAGTGGTGATGCTGCATGAGATGTATACACAGGACAACTATGGTAAATGATGGGAATTTGAGGTATTGACGAATCATTTGAATAGAGATTAGAGAGTTTAATGAAACAAGGTTAGTAATTGAATGTTTAAGGAGTGATATTGCACTAGGAGAGGTGAATTTGAGAAGATTATGAGTGAAAGTAATGTTAGAATGGATGTAGGAAGCATTGCAGAGGCTTTGGAGGGGCTTGGATATTCCCTATGTCCGTTAGGCAAACTTTAGGTCCATTAAACGAATCTTCTCAAGTTTGGAAGGACCCCTAACCTCTCCCATGTCTGGTAAACAGACTTTAGGTCCATTAAACGGACCTTCTCGGGTCTGGAATGGCCCCCAAACCCATGTATGCCCGTTAGGCAGACATGTATGTCTGTTTAACGGATATACACTATACACTTTCGGAAATGTGCAATTTTGACCCTCTAAATGGCATAATCTCGCTTTGGGTCTGCGATCTAGAAGTCCTCTTGCAAACCGTCTAAGAATGACCTCAATAAGACATCTCTAGAGGAAGTTATGGCAATTGTACCAAGACAGGTACAATATGATTGAGGACATAAACATGCTTGATTCTTTTAGTCATAACTTCATCATTCGACCTCCAAATGAAGTAATTCTTGAAGCAATAGATTCCTAATACATTTTTATATCTCTCATAAAAATTGGTAGCTTTTGGTGTTGATATGAAAAAGATTGATGGAAAGAAGATAAGGGATCGGTTGGAAGAGCACAACTGGGTTATGAATATACCTTGGATTTTTTATCTTCTCTTGATCTATTAAATTGTGGGCTCATCGATGTCTTTCTATTTTGTGAGAGTTCATTGAAATAACCCTACAGGGAAATACACTCAGGGTTTAGGACTCCAAATTGTTGGGCTCCGGAAATAGAGTCCAATAAGATATATTAATTTGAGAATTAAAGATATATTAAAGAAGTTTAATTTATCTAATCTTGAATATGATTTAAGATTATAATGTAATCAATTGCCAACATATTTGAGAATGTAATGGGTCACACACAAATTATAGGTCGAAGAGAGAAAAGGTAATTTAATCAAGTTGGACTTGATTGTAAAGTTTAAAATTTTTAATTTTTAAATATAAGATATTCAATAAATAAAGATCAATATAAAATATTAGATCTTATTTTGACATCATTGATATTTAATTAGAATTATTAATTCTAATTAAATATCAATGATGTCAAAATAAGATCTAATATCTCATAAATTAAAGTTTCATTGAAATTAAAATTTAATTTCAAATAAATTACCAAATGTCCAAAATCTATTATAAATAGACTTAAGTTTTAAGAGAGTTAACTCTTCTTATCTAACCCTCTCCGTAATAGTTGTACAGTTCTCTCAATACGTTCTGTAGATACCGTTAGAGACCAAACAATTATGCAACTATGGTGATTGAAATGAGCTGATTTTAAAAACAGTTCAAGAGAAGTGACAATAAAAGGATCAAGTTTCAGAATAAATTATAAATTACAATTTATACTTTATTATGATTTGTATGTTAATTATTTTATATAATTTAAGTGACCTTCTCTTTTAAGAAATCATACAAAAAAGATTCATATTTTTTCTACTGCTTTTGTAATCAAATCCTGCCTCAATTTTCTAATAATAGTTTCATAGCTGAAATTAATTATATAATTCGATTAAATTTTCTTGATTGTTACTGATTTAATAAAAGATAAATCTTGTTTTAATGTATTTCCCTAATATTACTTAGGATGAATTAATTATGGTTTGTTTTCATTTTATGAAAATTAAAACTGCCCCTTTGTTTAGGTTATCTGAAGATTCAGTTCATTTGCTTCCCCTTTCGTTTACTAGAAAACTTAGTTTGAAATGTCATGTTTATTCATGGTTTCGAAAAGCATAAAATCATCACCTGCTCCATCCTATTGTATTTGCTTCTAAAAAATCTCCATGCATGGCCCTTATTTTGTATTTTATGAAAAGTCAATCACATCTTCCCTTTTGTTTCAGGAAAAAACATGAATATCCCTTTTTTCTTGAAAGTTGAAATTGCATGTCCCAAGTTTAAGCTGCCTAAAAATCATCCGGTGTCTGTTATATCTGACATATTACATATATGCCTAGATTGTGATGATTATTTCTGAAAAATTAGGAAATATGCACGTGTTTTTAAATATGGTTATGGTGTCTGAACTTCTGGGTTATTGAAATCTTCACCAACAATGTTGCTAGCCGTTGGAGCGACGACGGAGCCAGTGGCCATAGTCATCACAGGCAAAACTTGCCCTTGGAGGAAGAGGCACACCTAGAAGCTTCATGCACGAAGAAACAAATGAGTAAAGGAGCAGAAACGCGGACGGGGAGAGGCAAAAGCAACCATGCGGTGAATGGAATCAGCCGGCAGCGGAGCAGAAAAAAATATAAGAACCTAGTTGGGGAATAGGCAAAAGTAACCATGTGGTGAATGGAATCAGCCAGAGCCGGAGCAGAAGAAAATATAAAAACCTAGTTGGAAAACAATGGGGTGTAGGCCCCATAGGGAACAAGGGTTTGCGCACGTGCCTCACAGAAGTACTACACACGACATATAATTTCCGTCCAGGCTAATATTATAAATCGCATAAAATTAAAAATTATTTCTATAATTTACTTTTTGAATAATAATATAAATATAGATAACTTAAATAGATATTTAATTTTATTAGATAAGTGATTATTTAATTAATTTTAAAATAAGAGATATCATTTTAAAAATATATGTTACAATTATAATGTTCAGATTAAAGGAAGTATAATAGAATATGAATTATATAAGTAATTCAAATAATTATAAAATTTATTTTACATATAACCAGAATTTATATGACTAATTTTGATAGTATTTTAAAATACATCTGCATATAATGTGCGGGTGAAAACAACTAGTTATAGGGTGTTTGGTTGATGAGTTTGAAAAAGAGTTAATAAGTAAAGAATGAAAAGTAAGTAATTAGTTGTTGATTATCATCATAGGCGATAATTTAATATCTCACTTTTGGAGAATCTTTCATACCCTCTATTTAGTAGAGGAATTAAACTCATTTCTTAGCAATAAATTTTTAAAAATATTTTTAATACTAATCAATTAAATACAATTAAATAATTAAAATATAATTAATTACAATATAATTAGCTAAAATAATATTATTGATTAATTAATTGCATTATAAATAATTAATTAATTACAATATAATGAAATAAAATATTATTCATTCATTAATTAATATATTGTAATTAATTAATTAAAATATAATGAATTAAAATAATATAATTAACTAATTATATTATATTATAATTAATTAATTAAAATATAATAAAATAAAATAATAATAATTAATTAAAATATAATCAATAATTACAATATAATTGTTCATTAATTAAAATATAATTAATTAATTAATTAAAATATTAAATTTAATTAATTAAAATATAAATATAATTAATAATTAACATTAAAATTAATTAAAACATAATTTCAATAAAATTAATTAAAACATAATTTCAATAAAATTAATTAAAAAATAATTTCAATAAAATTAATTAAAATATAATTTATTCATTAATTTAAATATTATAACTAATTAATTATAATATAATTAATATTTATTTTTAAATATTTTTTACAAATTAGTTATTGATAATAATAATAATGTTAAATATATATATATATATATATATCGTAATAATAATAATAATATTTATTCTCGTAATTCATTTATATTCCTATCGTTATTCTTGTTGCCATTCTCCAACTGACCAACCGCCCGTTAATCTCTAAAGATGGGAAAAGTTAGCAAGTAGCAACTAAATTAGAAGTATTGGAGAAATCCCCGGGGGAAACCGAAAGATTCATATGCTTCTCCACACAGCCATATCAGCTTCACCGCTGCACCACCAGCGGTGCCAACAGTACCACAAACACCACCACTGTATTTATTACTTGTTCCTCCCATTTGGGTGTCTCAATTCCAGGCTCCACGAGCGCTCTCTTCAGGTTTGCTCATAATATCTTTAGATTTCTTCATATTCATGTTGCTCAGATGTAGATTTTGTCTTGCTTGTTTCAAATAGAGGGAGAACTGTTCGCGTAAATATTCCACTCTTATTGGATTTTAGGGTTAAATATCAGCCTGTAGAATGGATAAAATTTATCTAACATCTGATTGTAGAATCACCATTGGTTTGGAACTGCAAATATTACCATTTAATCTGCTAACTACAGATGAGCCAACTGAAAAGACTTACCGAAGCGATGGTATGAAAAATTTTTGATTCACTCTTCGCATCAGATTGATTTCCATAGATAACATTAACACCCCTATATTTTGCATTCTAAGATGTATCACCTTTCCCTGACCACATGTCATTAATATTTACTTGCTTTCTAAAGTTTTGTTACTGATCTCTAATGAGTCTACCTCTATGTGTTTCTTCATTCATATAATGTTAAATTGTGAATAAGGCAGGTTCAGCAAAGGAAATTGCATATGGAATCACATACAGAAACAAGTTAAGAGACTGATTATCTCTCTTCCCTTCCTTGCTGAAGTATTATTTTTCAGGCTAGTATATACGTGTTGTGTTGAAAAGGAAATAGGCATTGCTTGTTACTGGTCTTGTTGTCTAATATATTACAGATAGAATTGCTTAGACTATGTTCAGCGTTATTAACCTATAGCTCATGCGCTCAAATCAGGGTCTGAAACTTGTGGACCTTATGAAAGCAGGACAAGTAAGAGTTCAGGAAAGAAAAGGGTCTTCCTTTTGGATGTCAATCCATTGTGTTATGTTGGAAGCAAACCAAGTTTACACTCGTTTTATCACTGGATTTCTCTTTTTTTCTCTCAAGTCAGCCTTACTGATCCTGTTATTGCTGTAAGTATTTTCTTGATTTCTTTGTCTGAACTTTGTACAATAGTTGGTTTTCCTTCTCATTTTTTTCTCTTTAAATTTTCCAATCAATTTATTTGTTGTGAACCACTTTTTCCAAACATGCATTAGTCTCTTACAAGTTGGCGAAGCAAAAGTTCATGGCACATTCAGATTTTACTTTTCCATTATCATCACGGAATATGATTGTGGCTAAATCTGCGCAGGACTCTCAATTTTCTTTAGGTATTGGCCTTTTTATGAAATGATTGTGTCGGTTTAGGTTTTTGATGGAGAAGGAGGCTGTGAGCATCGAAGAAAATTGTTGCCTTCTTATAAAGCACATCGGAGGAAGTTCTTGCTATTATCTACTCATTCAAAATCTTTTAAGGCTCAAAATGGAAGGTCTATAATTGTTGAGGATGTTCTTAAAAAATGCAATGTCCCAGTGAGTAGACATTCTCTAATGTCATCTTATGTAGGCATGCTGTATCACACAAACATATTATATGCTTAAATTTGTTATATAATTAAGATTGCATTCACCATGTAGCTTTAAATAACTCAAATTGGGATATCTAATCTAACTAGAATATGACTGCATGGCCTAGTTAGTTGAATGCATAAGCTACCTTATAAATTGGAAGAACTTCAAACTAGAACCATCAAATCCTTGAGCCACTATAATAACAAATAGTAGATTTCAATTTTTAGCAGCTGAGTGTTCCATGCTTTTTCCTACTGTAGTTATTTTGATGCAAAAATGCTTAAAGTCTATAAAATAAATAAAAGAGAGAAAATTAATCAAACACAAGCTTTAATTTGATGGGATAAAGGATTAGAATTGAGTTGACAATAAAGACAATGTAGGCTGAAATTTAAATTAGGCTGAGATTCCTTTTTAGATAGGAAGTAGTAAGTTAGATATGTTATTCTAGTTATATATATATTATCTTAGTTGTTTAGAACTTAAACTTATAGAATTTTTCTTAGAATAGGATTTAAATTTGTTAGGAACCCTTTCTTATTAGAGTAAGGATTCTAATAACTTCTCTATGAATGTATATACTCTTCTCTTTAATAACATGATATCAAATTTGATTTTTCAATTAGAAGGTGTGATGCTTTCTTTTAAGAGTGATTCTTTGACCCTAAGAGTGATTCCTAGTTTCTTAGCTTGCAGTATTTGTATTCCTCATTAAATTTTAGTAATTCTAACCTAAGGTTCTAGTAACAAAAACTTTAAATTCTAGTCATGTGGATCCTAAATTCTAGTTATGCTTGGCATTAGGGCTCAAGCTTGGCACGGAAATTTATGTTCAATATTAGGCTTAGTTTGAAGCTCAGTCAAGCCCAAGGCTTGCAACTTGAAGTACGATTGTGCCGGGGCCAAGCTTGATTAATTGCTTCTTTTTATTCAATTTAAATTATGAAAATGACCTCATTTTACTTGACATATTTTGGTTTTGAGCTTGTCCATACTTGGATTTGAAAATTCAAAAAGAAAGTGTAAGCCTTGCTCGAAGCCCAATCAACTTGGTCCAAGACTGTTGTCTTCGGGTTGGGCTGGGCAAAAATTGTAGCCTCTAATTCTAATCACATCAAATCCTTAGATTCTAATCCTAAATTTCCAGCGATTAAGTGCTAAAATATCAACTATACCAAATTTAAAATTTTTGCACTTTAAGCTGAAATCTGGACCTGAAACTTGATATTCTAGCAGCATAATATCAAGCATATTTTCTAAATTTTGTGAGTTTTTGCTACTAGTTAATATTTCTTTTATGTTGTCCTACATCATATTTACTCTTATTAAGTCTAGAAATGATCACTTTTCTTTTTGCTATTTTACTTTGGTGAAAATTATCATTGATTTTGATGCATCTCAAACAATCGATTATTATTATTATTATTCATCATTTGCAAGATCACCAGCATTGAAATATTTTGTAGTCTCCTGTATCTACTCTTTGGTTGAAAACATTTTCTTATCACTTCATAGCATTGCGAATATTTGCAAGAGATTATTTTTCACCAGACCTTTTAAATTTTGCAGGTTGTGAAAATTGAAGGCCTTGAAGCAGATGATGTCGTGGCTACGCTTGTTGAACAAGTTTTGCAAAGAGGATATAAAGTTGTTATTGCTTCTCCTGATAAAGATTTCAAGCAGTTGCTCTCTGAAGATGTCCAGATTGTTTTGCCTATTCCAGAGTTAAACAGATGGTCGTTTTATACCGTAAAGCATTACGTTGCTCAATATAATTGTGATCCACACTGTGACTTGAGCCTTAGTAAGTATCAGATGAAATATTGGACTTTTTAATTATATAACCCATTATACTTCCTCATGTGTGCATCTGACCATAATTACACTGTTCATTTTGGCTACCAAATACCAACTTATATTGGGGGTGTTTGAAATTTCTGAAAGAATTGGAAGACTTGCTAGCATATGTTATTTAGCCTGCAATGTTGTGACTTGCATACATCTTCTCATCTATTGTCAAAAGGGACTAAGAGGATGAATTGTAATTTTAAGGGTTAGCTTCCTTCAAGTAAAGTGAAGTGTGGCAACATAAATTTTCTGAAGTACATCTGGTCTTCCGACAAATTCCTAGCTGTTTATTTTAACTAAGCTTATATAGTATAAAAATATCTTGATTGAAGCTTTGACTTTTAGGATCTATTCTTGGTGATGAGATTGATGGTGTACCTGGTATACAAAATGTTGCTCCTGGATTTGGTAGAAGGACTGCTTTAAAGCTTTTGAAGAAACATGGCCCCCTCGAAGATTTGCTAAATAGAGCAGCTGCGAAAACTGTGGGCAAGCAGTACGCACAAGAGGCCCTCATAAAACATGCTGATTACCTCCGGAGGAACTATCAAGTTCTTGCTTTGAGAAGGTCTTCAAGATCTGTCTTAAATAAGTTGAATTTAAAGGGTTATGCCTCGGGCAATGTTATATTTCATTTGACTATCTAAGCAAAGAAGCCACTAATCTGATTTGCCTGTTTTTTGGCTCTTCGCATTCCTGAATTACACGATTACAGGGATGTTGATATTCAACTTCAGGATGAATGGTTGGTTGCGAGAGAGAAAGTTAATGATCTGGCCATCTTATCTGACTTCATCAAGTTGTTGGAAAAAAGCAAAAAGCTGACTCCCCAGAATGTGTCAAATGGTTAAGTTTAACAATTCTAGTAACTTTTTTTTGTTTCGATATTTCTTTATATTTTTTTCCTTTAGGAAATATTTTCCTTTCCTTTAATATATAAGCACACAATTAACTATGTTGCAAATAGGTTTAAGATGCTGAGAAAATGCATCCTAAATTTTCTGAAACTATCAGAGGAAGAGGTGCCATATATGATCCACACTGATCACTATCAAAAGGAAACTTCAATTTTAAGTTATCTGATATTTTCTCATGCCTGGTTTGGCTTCTTGCTCCTTCGCATATGTGGCTTACCTTCCTGTGATTTTAATGGACAGCCACTTGCTTGTCTGATGAACCTTAGAGCTATTAATAGAGGGATACTGACAAAATTGTATTTAAAATCAGGGATTTTCCGTCTTAATTCATTTTTCTAATATTGAGAGGATGCTGTGTTTTCAGAAGGAAAGTTTTAGAAGGAAAGTTGTAGAACATCGGTGATTTCAGAAACAGAGCAGGAGAAGGGAGTGGCCAAGGTGGTGAAGTTAGCTTGAAAGGAAAGATGATGAGTTCAGATAGTGGTTGATTCAATTGGATTTGTAAAGTGCAAGTAACTCAAAGAAGATATTTATCTTTACTTCTGTGCTTTGGTATTCAGATTCTACGAGGAACATCTTCAACATGTTGTCTAACCAATCTGGCTTCATAGTTTGAGTAGCAGCGGGGTTTCATCTGTCCAGCACCTAGTGGTAAGCATAGCTCTTGCCGAAGAAGCCTTCTGTCGTTTGAAAATTAACATAGTTTTTCCAAACACAATTTGTAATTACTGAAAAGCTGAAAATCCACAATGGAAGCTGTATTTGTTACCTGTCATTGGGAGTGCTTTTTGTTTCCTAACAATTGAATTTAGTAGATACTTCTATCGAAGATGTATGTTACTTCTGTGTCCATTTTTTGTCATGCAGAAGCTTTGATTATAATAATAGGATCGTATATCTGCATTACTAATAAGATTATCATGCAGGAGCTTGGGTAAACTTGTTAACAATTGCTTACGAATTAATGTTATTGTTTAGAGGCCAAAAGAAATCTACTGCAAAATACAAAATGTCTTCTTATGTAAAATCTATCGTGTTTTTTTCTCACAATTTTCTACTGCTTTTTTTACACTTGTATTTTTATTATATTGTAAAAATCTTTAAGCAGTTGACTAGAACAAAAGATTTTCAACAAACTCAGAAGGCATGGACGTTGGTGATCCCTTGATAGGTGGCCTTATATTCTTGCACTTCTCATTCACATGGTGAAATTAATCTCTTACAAGTTTTTTTAATATTTATCTAATAATTATTAATCTATTAGAAAATTTTTAGTATTCATCTAATAGTCCGTGTGGTCAACATATGATGAGAGATGGTCATCATATGTCTGTAAAGAATGTATGACATCTCGGAAGTAATATTACGTGTTTTTATTCTGTTTTATCTTCAATTCTTTGAATATATATTTTTTAATGAATTATCAATTAAAATAATCTTTTTCTGTTCTAAATTCTCTAAAATTAAATTTAATTTGTTTTTATAGGATTTTCCCGTAAGATCCACATCCTACATGATTCTATGGTATTATTATAATTAACCATTAAGAATCAAGTGAGAGTCACATGAGTTTATTATAAGGCTTATTTAACTTTTAGGGTCTTATAAAATACAAGTTGAATTCTTATCACTTATATTAATACTTGATCATGATTGATTTTACACTATGAGTCATATGTTTTGATATTAATTCCTTTTTGTTTACAGCGGATGACTTCTATTTATGAAATATTCTATGGGTTCCAACATGCTGTATTTAACTTGAGTTCAAAAGTCTATTTAAAAATTCATCTTTTCGTACGTGAGATAAATATAATGACGATTTAATCACTCCAACTATTTTTCATTTATTATCTATGGCAAATTTTATGGTTTAAGTTTCTTGATTTCAATTATCACCAAGATAACATTGAACATTCCTCATCTCCATTTATTATAAATACTGGAAGCAGTTACCTATGTGAAAGAGCCAATCTCCTCACATTCAAAATATTTCACATAAAAAAAGCATACTTTAGAATTAAGTGTTGCATAACAATTATCACATAATAAATGATACCAGGTATTCTACATTTAGACATGAGAATAAAGTGAATGAGCATACATTTAAAAATATTTATCAATAGTATACCAATATCTACGTATTCCTAAGGACTTCATACACTCAATATATGTACCTCTTAAAATTGATTTTGTGATTGGATATGCCATAAGGCAAGTTAAGCATTTGAATGAATATGATTGAGTTTAGGGAATAATTGCATGAATAAGTGTGGGGGAACTATAACATATAGTTGGTTTTTGAGTTAGGCATGGGTAGGGTTATAATAATGTGTGCCTCTCGTCTACATTTTTTTCCCTCTTTTAAACTTAATTTTGTTCTAAATAAAAAAATCAAAAGAAAGAAAGAAAAAGAAAAAATTGGTAAAAGTAAAAAGAAAAGAAATAGAAAAGAAAAGGAAGGGAGAGAAGATGACCTAAAAATGGAAAGAAAAGGAGAGAAGTAAAAAATGGGAATTGTTAATTTTGTTAAATGGGAGGAAGGTATTGAGTATTTTATGGTTCACTGTTTTATATAATTTTAAATGCTCAAGTTGTATTGTGATTTTAAACTACGATTTTCCTTTATCCTACCTTTAGCCTGGCCCCATTACAACCAAAATGAGGACCTTTCGATTAATGTTTGTGCTTGATATTAATGGTGGAGATTAGATTAGTAACCTTACATGAAATGAATAATGAGTGAATATATACTACCTTTGAATGCTTGAGAGGATGGAAAGTGGAGTGAGTGTCTATCACACTTGTTAATGGTCTTTGAGTTGAAATACTTGTTAATTTTGGCCAAGTATGCAGAGAATAGCTTATTCATGGAATATTATGAGTTTTAAGTTCTTAGATTGTGTTTGTTGAATTGATCGTTGCTATCTTTAATTATTAATTGGGAAAATCATTGTTTCATTGTTTGTGCTTTTATAGTCTAGTGTTCTTTGCTTTTCTTGTTGGGACCTGATCTCGGGACCGGACTCCAACCGGAAAAGCACACCGAAAAATGGAAAACAAAAGAAAGCGAATCATTACGAATCGATCGGAGATCGATAACAAAGGTAGAAACAAAATCGAAATGCAAATCGTAGAATTCGAAAGAAACGGATTTCGAAGCGAGGCGAATCGGTAAATAAATCGAAATCGTAGCAAACAAAGTCTGACATCCGGTAACGAAAATTCTTGCGTTGGAAACCCTAAGACTAATCCGAAAATCGGTATAACTTTTTTCTCATAATATTCTTTCAAGTTTTATTCAACCTTATTCAAAACAAAACCAATCCATATTATTTCTCTTTTGGAAAATTCATCCTCATGCACATTTCAATTCATAACATTTTTCTTAAACAATCATACCTATCCCAAAAATTAATCTTTTAACCAAACAAAAATCTCATTCTTATCCTTAACAAAACCTATTCTAATTTTCCTTTGCCATAAAACAAATCACACATATCTTATTCCCAAACAAGTCATACACAATTTAACGAAATTTTGGTAGCATAACGGTTGCATCTTCAGAACCTAAAAATTTCTGCAAATAAAAAAAACACACTTCTAAAAGTTCCTAAACAACACTCCAAATCATTGGACCTCCCGTCCGGAAATCCAAACACAATCAAATGCAATTCTAAACCTAAACACTTCAATAAGTCTCAAAACCATAATCCAAACTCAGAATCAATTCCATCCATATACAATCACAATCCTATCTCAAATTATCATCATATGCAATTTCCATTCATATCCAATCCCATTCATATACATCTCAAATCAATACATAAATTCATAATTCAATCCAAACACAATCCAATAATATCCATATACAAAATCCATACTTCATACACAAACCCAATTCCAAACATAAATGCATAATTTCTTTACATTCCGAAATAAATACACTACAAACTTTAATGGTTTTTTAAGCCATATACAATACCAAAGCCACAATCCGAAATTTCACAAAATACAA
>JANVCL010373587.1:0-16937 GCA_026546855.1 Erythroxylum incrassatum
GCTGAGCTTGTAATTTCTCTATCTCCACATGATCACTCCCAGTAATTATGATGTCATCCACATACACTATTAGGACAACAATTTTACCTTCCCTACTCCTTTTAGTAAACAGGGTATGATCTGATTGGCCTTGAGAATACCCCTGACTTGTTACAAATTTGGTGAATCTATCAAACCAGGCTCTTGGGGACAGTTTTGGTCCATACAGGGTCCTTCTAAGTTTGCACACCTTGTCTCTAAAGCTTTTCTCGAACCTAGGAGGTGGCTCCATGTACACTTCCTCTCCGAAATCACCATTCAAGAAAACATTTTTTACATCTAGGGGGATTAGAGGTCAGTTTAAGCACGCAACCACAGATAATAGGACCCTGACAGTGTTCAACTTTTCCACTGGAGAGAATGTCTCAATATAGTCCACCCTAAATATTTGAGTGTAACCTTTTGCCACCAACCGAGCTTTAAATCTTTCTATTGACCCATCTGCATTGTATTTCATGGTAAATATCCATAGGCATCCAACCAATTTTTTTCCTCTAGGCAGATCAATTTTCTTCCACGTGCCATTCTTTTCCAAGGCCTTTAACTCTTCCAAAACCGCTTCCTTCCACTCAGGAATAGCTAGAGCATCATGTATATTGTTTGCAATTCCTGCACTGGTTAGTGTGGAAATAAAGGCAGAAAAAGCTAGAGACAATTTTGCATTAGAGACACAACTAGAAGTAGGGTATCGTGCGCATGATCTTTTCCCTTTTCACATTGTAATCGGAAGAAAAATATCACCAGGGAGATCATTTGAGTTAACTAGTTGGGTACTATTGATTTTAGTCTCGGATTGTGAGATATCAAGACTCAAATTCGGAGATGACAATTGGGTTGTATCAAAGATTACTTCCCTTGCTCCCCTACTATATACTGCACCGTGAAGTGTTCCCTACTTTTCACTTCCTGCTTCCTTCTCAACCTTGTCTTCTTCCTGAATTTCTTTTTCCTCCCTTGACTAGTAAGTTTTTCTACTGTTGATCCTTCTAGGTTCAATATCTCAGTTTTTTCCCACTAGAGCTCTCATCTTCCTCACTGAAATACTCCCCCCTTAAGATGAATGTGACTATCATAAGGTTTACGTTCAAAAAATGTAACATCCATAGAGATAAAAAATATTCGGGATGTTGGATCAAAACACTTATATCCCTTTTGGGTTCTAGAGTATCCAAAAAAAAAATTGATAGCTTTAGGATTTAGTTTGGATTTCTTGGGGTCATGGTTATAGACAAACACAGTGCTTCCAAATATTTCAGAGGGACAGGTGGGTTCGGTTTTGTGTCAGGAAAGAAGGAAGAGAAGATTTGTAACGAGGTTTGGAATTTTAAGGTTTTGGAGGGAAGTTTATTGATAAAAAAATTGGCAGTGAGAACTGTTTCTCCCCATAGGTATTTCGGGACATGTATTTGAAAGATGATTGCTCTAGCTACCTCTAAAAGATGTCTGTTTTTGCGTTCAGAAATTCTATTCTACTGTGGGGTGTAATTGTAGGAGGATTGGTGGATAATCCCTTTGCTATCTAGGAAATTGTTTAAGGCCAAGTTCACATACTCCTTCCCGTTGTCACTGTTGAACATTCTAATCTCCTTTTGAAATTGAGTTTTAACCATGTTATAGAAGGACACTAATGTGGCACAAACATCCGATTTATCTCCCAAAAGAAACACCTATGTGACCTTAGAGCAGTCATCAATGAAAGTGAGGAAACACTGCTTTCTATTAGGTGTTTGAGATCTAGAGGGACCCCATAAATCACTGTGCATTAACACAAATGGCTGTGGACATCAGCTGTTTTGAATGGGGTAATGACTTCTATGAAGTTTAGCTAATTCACAACATTCACATTGAAAGCTGGCACTTTTATTAATAGATAAATGAGGTAACACACACTTTATGTATTGTAAACTAGGATGTCCTAACCTATAATGCCACATCATTATTTCTTCCTCCTCCTTGCTGACAGTAATGCAACAACTCCCTTCTTCATGTTTCTTGCCTTCTTCTTGCAAGATATATAAGTCTCCAGTAACCTTAGCAACCCCAATCATCCTCCTCGATTCCAAATCCTGAAACATACAATGAGTCAACCAAAAATTAGATTTGCTATTCATATCTTTGGTTAGCTTGCTAACAGAAACAAGGTTATACGAAAGATTGGGAATGTGAAGAACATTTTTTAGTGTTAAGGTATCTGAAATAGGGACCGTCCCTTTTCTTGCTACTGAAGCTAAGGAACCATTTGCAATTCTAATTTTCTGGTTCCCTGCACACGGTGAGTAAGAGGAAAAAAATTTGAAGCTACCGGTCATGTGATCGGTGGCTTCAAAGTCAACTATCCAAGAGTAGGAGGGTATAGAACAAACAAAGGCTTTTGGAAGGATTATACCTGATTGGACTACAGAACAATTTTTGGTATTCTCAGTTGGAAGGAATGTGTACAAATGATCAAGCTGTTCCTTTGTGAAAGGAAAGGTCCTGGTTGAGCTGGAGGTATCCTGGTCATGATTGGACTGGTCCCCAACTTGCAAAACTTTCCCATCTCCTACTCCACTAGCCCATTTTTTTTTCCAGTTTGCTGGTTTGCCATGTATCTTTTGTATGCCACGGTTTTTTGCAAAAATCACACCAAGTTTTCTGCTTGTTTTTACCTTTCTCACCCTCCTATCACTATTCTTTGAGACAAATGCTAAACCTTCATTCTGGAAGTCCATGGTGCCATTTTTTCCCAACATGACACTCTTCCGAGCTTCCTCTCTTCTGACTTCAGAGAAGACTTCTCGGATTGAGGGTAGTGGCCTTCGTCCCAAAATCTGTCCCCTGACTTCATCTAATTCTGCCTTCAAGCTAGCAAGAAAAACAAACACTCGTTCCCTGTCAACTTTCTCTCTATATTAGGCTGCATCTTCTAGATCTTTCCACTTTGTTTCCTCAAATGGATCCAACTCTTGCCATATTATAGTCATCTCATTATAATGTGCAGTCACATCTTGCTCACCATGTTGCATCTTCCACATTTTTTTAATTGAGTTCAAACAGCTAAGCATAGTTTTCTAGGTTTGAGTATGTTTCTTTGACTGCTTCCCAGACATCTTTGGCTGTTGGGAGAAAAATAAAGGTCTTGCAACCCTTAGTTCCATGGAATTGATAAGCCATGTTGTAACCATGGCATTCTCCAAGCACCACTGGTCGAAATTGTGGTCTTCTGACCTTGAATTTTGAATTGCTCTTGTTATGTACCCTATCTTTCCTTTTCCAGTAATTACGAGACGGGCTCTTCCATTCAACTTCTGGATTGAAATTTGTAGGGAATTTTCTGGTTGTATGCTAAATGAATCAGGTTGATTTCCTGATCCAGCAAAAGGGGTAGATCTGTTGGTGGTCTTGAGGGATGAAGATCGAGACCCCACCATTGCAGCCTTATAATTCATGGAAGAGCGTGAGGCTCTGATACCATGATAGAACTCTAGCTTTAGAACACTAGAGATTTCAGTATTATTGCAATTAAACGTAATGTATATAGCTCATTATAGTGTTATAGCAGTATTTCTTCCCTAAGACCAGAGTAAAATCGCTCCTCAGTAGGTTTGTGTATTTTGCTGTCCCAATTCTCCTTTACTATCTTTTCTGCCCATCTCTCCTCTCTCCCCCTTCCAAAATATTCCCCTTCCCCAGTACATTCCGTTAGCTAACTACTTTGCCACCTCAGCTAATACTAACTGCCCTCCTGCACTGCCCTTCTGCCCATTGTTCTTCCTTCTAGAATACACCTTCCACACTACCGGCTTATTCCCTCTCCTATTGTGCTCAATGTCTACGTCATCCTCTCCCCTATAGGTTCTATCATACCATGTAACAACTTCGATATATATTCAAAATTATTATCTCCATATGCTGTAGACACATAAGTTCTTATATAGAGCTAGGGTACAAAGTTGTGGGAGTAGGAAGACTCCTTATTTGAAAATGTCCCTAATATAGCTACATATTACAGCTAAGGATAATCTCTAAGAATAATCCCTTAATTAAGGGACTATCTACTATTACGGGATTCTCTACAAGTTCATCAAATGGATTCACTCTTGTATAACATCAGTGTCTTTTTTAGTGCTAATTACTGGAGAACCTACTTAACTTTACAAATTTGCTAGAGGAATTAGGCAGGGAGATCCACTCTTCCCCTACCTATTTGCCATTGCTATGGAAGCACTCCAAAGAATCACACAACTTTGTATAACTGAAAATATGAATTTCATATTTCATTATCGATGTAGGGGCCTTTATATCATACAACTTTCTCTTGCAGATGATTTGGTCATGCTTTGTGCCAATTATTCTACATCCATTGGAATACTCTTAACAACATTGTAGAGATTTCAAGAAGTTTTACAGCTCAAATTCAATCCAAGCAAGAATGCTACTTATCTTATTAAACAAAGCAGTGAAGATTCAATGAGAGTGATAGGAGATGCAAGACTCACTATTCATCAACTGCCTCTCACATACCTGGGAGTACCAATCTCTACAAAGAAGCTCAAGAAAGCAGAATGCAGATCTCTCATAGATAAAGTGCATAGAAGAATCTCTGATTGGAGTAACAAATTCTTGTCATATGGAGGTAGAATGCAATTGGCCATTTTCATACTTAATAATCAACACATTTACTGGTTATCACATTTAGTTATCCATGAAGGAGTACTAAAGAAAATTGACAGGAGCATTCGATACTTCATTCAACATGGACAGAATTCTAGTGGGGGAGGATATCCAAAGTCAAGCAGAGTGTGATATGTCTTCCTAAGCAGCTTGGAGTATTGGGGATCAATTCAGCTAGCAAAATGAACAAGATCTTGTTGGAAAAAAGACTATGGAGAATTTGTTGGGATAAAGAAAGCATGTGGGTGAGATGGATTCACATGTATCATGTTAAACAAAAAAGCATCTAGTTTATTTCTCAGAAAAATTCTCAATCCTACACCTTTCAACAGATTTTGCACACAAGATCCTTCATGCACTCTCATATCAAGCATTACATCCGAAGTGGGAAGAACACAAAATTTTAGTTTGATATATTGGCATGCTTTAGGGCCTTTATGTAACACTAAACTCTTTTTAGCTTTGAGAGGATCAATCCCTGAAAAAACTAAGGTGCAAATGCCAATTCGAAACAACAATTGGCATAGGCCTTTTCATATGAGTAGAAGAACCAAATCAGTTGCTGAGAACTAGCCAACATACTGTCCAAATTAGGTGCAATAAGATGAAATCAGATAGGAGCTTCATAAGTCTCACAAATTTACAGCATAACCCTGTAAACAGTTGTTGTTAGATACTCTTGTCAAGTTTCCTCTTCATAAGTGTGATATGGGATCCAGTATAGCTTAAGCCCACTCTTTCATCTTATGTTATGCAGTATTACAGAAATTGGAAACTAGAGATAGAATCAAGTTTCAAATTCCAAATACAAATTGTCCTATGTGTTCTAGAGAAATTAAAATATGGGATCACATATTCTTCATGTGTTATCATACTAGACAGCTATGAAGTGCATTCCTCAGCATCTTTGGTCTGCAAGACAGAAAACTAAATTGGATGAATTGCTTGGCTTTGGCCAACAAATTGAGTTGGACTAGTAGCAAGGACCATAAGGTTTTCAAAATTGGTTTTGCTATGTGGTGCATTATATTTGGAGGATGAGAAACACAAAAATCTTTGGAAAAGCTGAAGAATACAAGAAATACAGTTGGATAGAATTCTACCGACACTAAGGATGACAATCATGATCACTGCTGATCAACAACTTATTTCTAATCATATTAGGATGCAACTGAACGTATAGAAATTGTTGTTGTTGGGCAATTTCAGCATTGTAGTTAGATGAATTTTGTACAAGCTCCACCTTTAGGAGATGTAACATGAATCACTTTGTAATTTTCACCTTTGGAATGAATTTATTACTTACTTTTCAAAAAAAAGGTGCAATTCATTATATTCAGCAAAACCATGGATCATCGCTGAAAATATTTGTTTTTAGCAGCACCAATCTCAGTTCCAAGAACTTAATTCTATGATCAAATTGTACCTATAAAACACATATTTAATTAGGTTCATAGAACTTAATTCTATGAACCTATAAAAGCCAACGCAAAGTAAAGAGATCTGGTAGACTAGTCTTTTAAGTAAGAATAAGCTCCAATACAAGTTAGTGCACTTAAGAAAGTGAGATTTGCCCCTTACGGAATGTAAACAAGTAGCTCAGGATCACCGTCATTGCTGTCCAAGTGATCCTGTAACAGGAAAACGAGATTAAAGAGGATTGAGATGCCTCCCGATTAGAAGAAATTCAAAGATTTCGGAAAGGCAAAGGCAACGTAATTGAACAAAATCAGAGTACCCCAGAAGTATCAAGACGCTGCTCCCAAGCTTTGAAAACAGACTTCACACTGCCTGGAACAGCTTCATTCAAAGCGGAGACCTGAAAACCTAAACACATAGTTAGAAATGCATCATTAAGATTTTTTTCCTGAAAATTGCTTAAATGGTAATCATAGAACCACATGACTGTAAGCAGATTAAGCATAATTGTTTCTTCTCAACATCAAATATGGACATATGTAATGAAAAGAACTAAATATGACATTACCAATGTATGGTATTTATTGCAAAGGAATTCCCACAAGTAACATAAAGGAACCAAAATACATTAAAGAAATAAAGATGATTTTTTTGCTATTTTTCTTTTCAGCAGCAAACAAGGAGTTTAGAGTTGCGTAAATGCCAACTGATTGGTACACTTAACAAGATATAAAATGAAATTAAGAGCAGAAGGTGAGAAGAGGAAATATGGGAAAGAATGAACCTTAGAGAGATCTATGTGTTTGTAGAGAGACCAATCGGAGGAGCAATCGTGATCTTCACAGCTATGGTCATGTAAGCACGCCATCTCTCTCTGTAGAAAATGAGCTTAACGAATTTACGCAGTGCTCCGTCCAATCTCTAATATAATAACGGATTGCGGCGCAAAATATCGAGAATTCACCGTTTAATACACACTCGTTAACATATCAAAGAAATCATCTGACCAAGAAAACAACTTAAAACTTATAATCGAATTTTGAGTTTTTTTTCTAATGATCGAAAAAATTTAGGTATGAAGTTTTCAAGATTAATTTATTTTAATAATTTTATTATTTTAAATGGGTTAGTTTAATATATTAATTTTGATAAATTAAGAAATTTTATAAATTAAAATAAATAAATAAATTTTATTTTTAATTAAATTTTAATTTTATTTAATTCTTAAATGACTAAACTTTTTGAACTTTAAATATTTTATTTGTTGGTTTAATTTTAATATTAAATTTTTCAATATTTAAAAGATTTAACTAATTAATTATAAAAAGTTTAAACCATTTATTTTTTTGGCTCAACTTTCTGATGGATTTATTTTAAAAAGTATTTGTCTTGTCCTTTGTAACTTTTTTTGTGTGCGGGTAAACTAAACTAGCTTAATATTTCGGAAATAAAACATGAGTTTTAATATTTTAGATCATTCAATTAAGATTTTAATTTATAAAAATATTTAAATTTGAACATGATAATATATTGAAGATTCCGGAGATTTAATATTCTATTCTAAAAGAAGTTCAACCTAATATTTGTACGCGTGTCGACTCTCCACCTTCGCGATAAGCAAGTACAGCACGAAGGGAGTCGATAAAATGGAAAGCAGCGTAGTCCCACTTCTCAGAGGAATCACATTCACAGCATCCCGTCTGAGGCCTCAAAATGATTGCTTAAACTCCAAAACATTCTTGAATTCACAACTGCTATTTACTTACTTTCACAGGAGGCCCTGCTCAACCAACGCAACCTCTAAAGGAGGCGATTGGTCTTCTCTTCAACCCCCGGACGTTTCCCGATTGGCCCAAACTGCTCGAATTCATCTCTTCCCACTGGAGGTCTTCCTCTCTTTTAATTATCTGGGCATGAGATGAACCATTTTCTTACCTCTCCTTCCGTCTTAAGTTGCTCTTTCTATTAACTGTTGCTCGCTCAAAAGCTGTTTGTCAAATTGTTTCTACAAGTACCGTTACGCTCGCGTGTAAATTTGCCAGCTTTAATTGGATGACCCAGCTTATATATGAACATTTAACTATCTTCTTTCGGTTCTATAGGTTGAAGAATTTTCTCCTAAAATTAGACAGGTCGTAGATTGGTACTCTCTCTTTCTCTCAGTGTGTCCATGGATATCTAGTATCAGTCAATGAGGATTTATTAGTTGCTTTTTATGAGATTGGGTGTGCTCTTTATGCAGGTTGGGACAACTTCAAGCTGTTGATCTTAATAGCGTTGAGCCTGCAATTAGAGCAGGTATTTACGATTCCTGCATATGCATCTATTGTATGCTGATGTGATTGGGACTGGTGATTCCTGTTATCTTAGCAGTTCTTGTGCGATTTACATGTTAAACTGATTACGTATGTTGAGGGAAATCAAAATGGTACAATATGTCCAGCAAGGTCCTAATCATCAGATTTCTGGCAGAACTGCAGTCATATCAATGAATTAGTAGCTTAATTCTGGAGAACACTAATGTCCTATGTTCAACAACAGATACTGAAGGTGATAATTTGCGAGAGGACATACCTGAACCATTTGGCCAACGGTAAGTATTTGTTCTATTACTCTGTTTCCTGCACTAGAGTACCTTCTAGTGAAAACTCTTTTGTATTCCTGTCTTTCTATTTGATTCAAGTTGTCATGATCTGTCTATAGGAAAGCAATGATTGATGCCATTCCAAGCTACGAGGAGTCCTACATCAAAGTTCCCAAAGTTCTGAATAAAGAGTAATATTCAGTTAACTTTTTAAAATGTATTTTGCATTGTGACAATGATCTGGCTGGAGAAATGGACTTGACAATGCTCCATAAGTTTGTCTCCAAATCACGCTAGAATGATTACAGCCAAAGAATGAATGAGTCCCCTGTGCAAAGATAACATCTATTGATGGGATTCATGAATTTAAACCTGTCCATGGTATAAGGCCTGTTCTTAGCAACCAGCCATAATATACAAGCAGCCGTAGGAAGCTTAAATTTGTTCCATATCACTCCCGTCCCTTGAAACCTTTGTCCCCTCATCCCGAGCAACTTTTTACAAGATTTATTTATAAATATACCTAAAGGATGCTCCACCCAAGCATATTTATCTATAATTTATATGTGTTAACTCATGGCTTGGTAAAATGTGCTTGAGATCATTTGGACATCTACTCCATTAGTTCTTACTTCTAGGAAACCTCCCCAGTAGTCTAGATAAAAGCTTCGAATTTATTAGAGGCTCAATTCTACTCTAATTGTCAAAATAAAGGGAAGCATTCTCGCCATTTTCCAATAGACATTTGAAATTGTTAATTAGCTTATTCCCCAATATAAGTAATTGGCCCATAAAGCATAAGTAGGAATTCCTAGATTGTATGTTGACACATGAATTATATCCACTAGGCATCATCGTAACCTCAAATCTAAATGGTGATTAGATGTTGAATATTTATATATATATAGATATATATAAATAGCCAATAAGCAAACAACAAATTCACGGGTATTTGAAACCGAGTATTCGGGAAAAAGTAGAATATTTGATGGAAGAATCGGAGATCCTTTTGAGCAACTTGTTAGAATAGGAAAACGTTATATCTTGAAATTAATTCATCAAATGGATGATAAAATACATGGTCGTTTCAGTAGACATTATGCACTTGTTACACAACAACTCCATAGAGGAAGAGCTAAGCAAGGGAGACAACGGATAAGAGAATTGGAGGTTTGAGCTCTAGAAGACTTTTGTATTTCTCATATTTTACAGGAGATGCTTACTTATAAATCTAATCATATTAGAGCTTGCCAAGAGACCAAGAGATTGGATCTAGCCGTAAGAAGAATGCTTGGCTGACAAATAACTCAATTCTTGGTCTTCGACCCCTTAAGTCACTATGAATGCCCCCGATTACTGCAATGGGATGTGCCTATTTATCTATCTCTTAACTCGAAATGGAAGCAGGTTTGAAAAAGGATCTTAGAGCGTCTAAGGTGGGGTCAAGAGGGTCTCTTAACGCCTTCTTTTTTCCTCTCATTGGAGAGTTGGTGTTCTTTCCGATCTTTACACGTTTCACCGCTCCACCGAAAATTCCCTATGCCCCTACCGTACTCCAGCTTGGTAGTTTCCATCGCCTATTTAGGGTTGACCCTGGGATTTGACAGCGGACTTAAAAAGCCACCTACAGATGCTTTATGCCCAATCATTTTGGATACCCATTTTATGACAATTCTCAATGACTTACCCTCTATTTTTGTGTCTTTAGTGGGTTTAGTATTTCCGGCAATTGCAATGGCTTCTCTATCTCTTCATGTTCAAAAAACAAGAGTTTTAAAATTTTATGGGACAAATTGAATATTTTATATTATCTCTTTCAATACTTAGGCTTGGGCATAACACAAATATTGATTTATTCTAATTGTAGTGTGAAAGATTAATTAGATAGCAAACATTACTTTCTGAGTATGCATTTGATATTGAAATTATTAAATCTGACAAAAGTGTTTTAGCAAATTTTCTCATAAGAGATGGAAGACCATCGACTCTAGATACTTGAGGAAATTCGCAAAATGGATACAGAGATACGCTATATCAAAGATAATGTTTCAGACTTTCTAGATATGACTAATCTCCCAGGAATAACAAGAGAAGTTTCTAGTTTGATAAAGAGAGGTAGTGAACTTATCCGGATGAACATAGAAAATTATGAAAATTCAAGCCTTAAGATAGTAGAGTATATTGCTCACTCTACACATCTAAAGACGGATACTCTAAAACAGCTCTCATTAGAAAAAATGAATATCGATTTAAGATCCCACAAAAGTCCTACTATCAGTTATTCAACAAGTTTACTCACACCATCATAGATAGTTAAAGAAATATCTATGATCCCACCAGAAGTGGAACAGCAACAAAAGATAATGAGAGATTTATTCCACTTGTCAAATAGTGAAACAAGATATATTGACTTCTCAGGGATATACCCTGGAATCAATTATTTATAAGAATCAGGTCCACAAAGAGGTAAGATGCGGGTATGATTTTGGAGCTTTAAACTCGATATATTTATCACCACTAAATTTTCCATAGATAAGTTTTTTTACCACAATGGACAAAGGATGGAGTACGAGATTGTTATCTCAACAATCCTACTATAACTCCTAAAGATATTTTAGTATTAAAATTTCTGTCAATAGGACTAGATTTCGATAAAGATGGTAGCTATCCAGCTTATCATCTAATGCAGTTGGGAAAAGCATATTCATTCTCGATATCTATAAATCAAGAAAAAACTAAAGATTATCTTAAATTTGAAGAAAAAGATATTGATTATAGAAGAGCAATTTGAATCAGGATAGTCCTTCAAGGTCTAGAAGTCAATTTCAAAAGAGGATTTTGAACTTATGGAGGGCAAAAGATTCACTCATCTGTTATGACATCACTAGCCAAAACTACTCCAATAGCAGCTCATAATTTTGTACTAACAAAGATGAAGTTGCTCGAAACAGGCGTTATAAAATCAAGCTATCAAGCACAACAGAAGATTTGTCAATTTCGAAAACATCAGAAAAATATGTGTCTAACATGCTCTATGAAAACGACCCAGATGCCAGCACAAAAGGAGGAAGATAGTGACTAAGGATATCAGGCGGGAAAAAATCCAGTAAAGATATGTCTTAAGTTTTGTCTTGTCTTCTGATATGTAAAAAGTCTTGTCTTATCCCTAAGACGTATCCTATAATGTAAAAAATCTAAGACTAATATCTTCTAATTTTTTGATATAAATATGTAACAAAGTAGAAGGTAAGGGGCATCAAGGAATCACTTCCTACGCAAACTTCCTTCTCTGTACTCCCTATGTTTCAAAAATAAAAATTTCCCTTCTTATCTTTGTTTTGTGCCTTCCACAAACGAATATAAAGTAATATTCTACATTCTTGCTTAGCTAATTTCTTACGCCTAGAGGTAGAAAACAAAACTAAGTTGTGCTAGGTATTGTTGAAGGAATTACAGGAGAGTTATCTTGATTCAAAAGATTAAGGTTGGGGTTAAAACGCTTGGTAAAAGTTCCATGGTATACCCGGTGATATTCTGGTCAAAACAAAATTAGGTAAGGAAGCATGATGGGCCCTTTACTCTATATTATTTTGTTATAGGCATAGAATAAATATAAGACACCCATTACCTATAATCATGAATGTTGAAGCTTATGGAGAACATTTAGTCCGTCTAGATTTATCTTCTAAAGACAAAACCGTTTAATCAATGAACTTAGATTATACTATTCTGTAGAATTAGAAAACAATAAATATATAGAATCACGAAGACCTGATTACAGACCTATAATGTACTTCATGTCAAAACAAATATAGATACTTGAATATATTAAGAACTCTCAATATGAAACAAAGACCATTACAGGCTTCACTCATCAAGAAGAAAATGAAGAAGAGTTTAGACCATCGCCATCATAGATGGATTGCACCTTATCTCTGGAAAATTTGGTGATGATAAATATATCGAGTTTAAAGCTCCAAAACCATACCAGTATCTTACCTCTTGTGGATCTGATTCTTGTAAATAATTGATTCTAGGGTATATCCCTGAGAAGTCAATATATCTTGTTTCACTATTTGACAAGTGGAATAAATCTCTCATTATCTTTTGCTGCTGTTCCACTTCTGGTGGGATCATAGACATTTCTTTAACTATCTGTGATGGTGTGGGTAAACTTGTTGAATAACTGACAGTAGGAGTTTTGTGGGGTCGTAAATCGATATTCATTTTTTCTAATGAGAGTTGTTTTAGAGTATTTGTCTTTGGATGTGTAGAGTAGGCAATATACTCTACAATCTTAAGGCTTGAATTTTCATAATTTTCTATGTTCATCTGGATAAGTTCAATACTTTTCTTTATCAAACTGGAAACTTCTCGTGTTATTCCTGGGAGATTAGCGATATCTAGAAAGTCTAAAACATTATAACTCTGTAATCAGGTCTTCATGATTCTATATCTTTATTATTTTCTAATTCTACATAATAGTATAATATAAGTTTATTGATTAAATGGCTTATACTGTCTTTAGAAGACAAAAATCTAGACAGACTAAATGTTTTTCATAAGCTTCAACATTCATGATTATAGGTAATGGATGTCTTATATTTATTCTATGCCTATAACAAAATAATATAGAGTAAAGGGTTCATCATGCTTCCTTACCTAATTTCGTTTTGACCAGAATATCACCGGGTATACCATGGAGCTTTTACAAGGCGTTTCAGCCCGAACCTTAAACTTTTGGATCACGGTAACTCTCCTGTAGTTCCTGCAGTAATACCTAGCACAGCCTAATTTCGTTTCATACCTCTAGGCGTAAGGAATTACCTAAGGAAGGATGTAGGATATTACTCTGTATTCGTTTGTGGAAGGCACAGAACAAATATAAGAAAGGAAGTTTTTTATTTTTGAAACATGGGGAGTACAGAGAAGGAAGTTTGCATGGGAAGTGATTCCTTGATACCTCTTACCTTCTACTTTGTTACATATTTATATCCGAAAACTAAAAGATACTAGTCTTAGATTTTTTACATTATAGGACAAGTCTTAGGGATAAGATAAGACTTTTTACATATCATAAGACAAGACAAAACTTAAGACATATCTTTACTAGATTTTTTCCTGCTTGATATCCTTAGTCACTATCTTCCTCCTTTTGTGCTAGCATCTGGGTTGTTTTCGTATAGCATGTTGGACATGTATTTTTCTAATGTTTTCGAAATTGACAAATCTTCTGTTGTGCTTGATAACTTGATTTTATCACGCCTGTTTCGAGTAACTTCATCTTTGTTAGTAAAAAATTATGAGTCGCTACTGGAGTAGCTTTGGCTGGTGATATCATGACAGATGAGTGAATCTTTTGCCCTCCATAAGTCTGAAATCCTCTTTTGAAACTAGCTTCTAGTCCTTGAAGGACTATCCTAATTCTAATTGCTCTTCTATAATGAATATCTTTTTCGTCAAATTTAAGATAGTCTTTAGTTTTTTTCTTGATTTATAGATATCGAGAATGAATCTGCTTTTCCCAACTGCCTTAGATGGCAAGCTGGATAGTTACCATCATTATCAAAATCTAGTCCTGCTGACAGAAACTTTAATACTAAAATATCTTTAGGAGTTATAGTAGGATTGTTGAGATAACAATCTTGTACTCCATCCTTTATCCAGTGTGATAAAAAACTTATCTCTGTAAACTTGGTGATGATAAATATATCGAGTTTAAACCTCCAAAATCATACCAGTATCTTACCTCTTGTGGATCTGATTCTTGTAAATAATTGATTCTGGTATATATCCCTGAGAAGTCAATGTATCTTGTTTCACTATTTGACAAGAGGAATAAATCTATCATTATCTTTTGTTGTTGTTCCACTTCTGGTGGGATCATAGATATTTCTTTAACTATCTGTGATGGTGTTAGTAAACTTGTTGAATAACTGATAGTAGGAGTTTTGTGGGGTCTTAAATTGATATTCATTTTTTCTAATAAGAGCTGTGTTAGAGTATTTGTCTTTGGATGCATAGAGTGAGCAATATACTCTATTATCTTAAGGATTGAATTTTCATAATTTTCTATGTTCATCTGGATAAGTTCACTACCCCTCTTTATCAAACTGGAAACTTCTTGTGCTAGTCGTGGGAGATTAGCAACGTTTAGAAAGTCTGAAACATTATTTTTGATATATCGTATCTCTGTATCCATTTTGCGAATTTCCTTAAGTATCTAGAGTCGATGGTCTTCCATCTCTTATAAGAAAATCTGTTAAAACATTTTTGTCAGATTTAATAATTTCAATATCAAATGCATACTTAAAAAGTAATGTTTGCCATCTAATTAATCTTTTATACTCAGGTCTACTTGGTAGGTTATTATTAATGAAGGCTTTAGCCTGGGTATTATCAGTTCTTAATAAAAATCTTTTAGGGAGTAAAAAGTAATAAAACTTTTTACAACATTTTACAATTGCTAATAATTCTTTATCATTTATATGATATCTAGTTTCAATGTCAGTAAAGGTTCCTGAACAATATCTAGATAAACTTTTTCCTATTTTTTCATTATTATAATAATCTATTTTCTTTAAGATTCTGCTCTAGTATTTTTCTGAAGCATCGATTTCTAATATTAAATTATCTTCTTTACTAGGTAAACATAATTTTGGTAAAGAACTACATAATCCTTTTATTTGTTTTACTTGAGTTTCTAACTCGGGAGTAAAACTAAATGCCTTATCTTTTTTAAGTAAATCTTGAAAAGGTTTTCGTAATTTAGCTAAATTTTGAATAAAATCTGAAGCATATGTTAAAATTCCTAAAAAGCTTTATACCTGCTTTTTATCGATTAATTTATCTGGAAATTTGGAAATCTTTTCTAATATATGACTATGAAGTTCTATTCTTTGTCCATCTACTTGCACGCCTATAAACTCTACTTTATTTTGTAATATTTTTATTTCTTTTTTAATAATCCTAATCCATGTTCTATACAAATATTAGAAAATTTATCTAATTGCTTTAAATGAGTATGAATCTTTTCTGATGCTATCAGAATGTCATCAATATAAACAAATATAAAAGCATAACTTTTAAAGATATTATCCATTTTCTTTGAAATATTTGAGGTGCAGTTTTCAATCCAAAAGACATTACTAACCCATTCATAATGTCCTTGTGGAGTAGAAAATGTTGTGTATTTGTATACTTTTAGGATGCATTTTTATTTGCCAATATCCACTTTTGCAATCAAATTTTGAGAATATATGTTTATTTCTTGTTTTATTAATCAAACATTATTTATGTGGAAGAAAATATCCATCAAATATTATATTATCATTTAATTTCTTATAATTTATTACCATTCTTGTCTTACCTCTAACTTGTTCAGCATGTTCTCTTACTTCATATACAGGTAAACTGTGAGGTGACTGACTAGATCTAATAAATCTTAAATCTAATAACTCTTTTATTTGTATCATAAATTCTTTTTGGCCTTCTTCATTATATCTCATAGGTTTTACTCGTATGGTTTTATTTTTATCTATCATTTCTAGTTTAGCATATAATTGATTCTTATCCCAAAACTGTAAGGGATTCTCTGTATAACATTATTCTAATTTTGTTGTAATTTTATCTATTTTAGTGTCAAGTTGCCTTAAATCTGTCTAATATTGTAATAAAGGTTTAGTTTTTGGAAAAATTGGCTTGGTTGTGTAACCTATATCACCACGCTGAGCTGTGCGAGGGATAAAAGTAATAAGAAACGGTTTAGCATAAGCTTTCTGAAGTCGTTTAACTGTTATCAAATTATGACAAGGGTTTTAAATAATATTTGATTGGCTATGGTATCAAAAGTGATTTTATGAAATAATTGTAAAAAAATTATTTCCTAGTAATATATCATTACCAGTATTATGAAAATAAAATGGTGGACATTTTATTAAGAATGATCCTAATAAAATTATCGGTTGTTTAATTACTCTATTTATTTCTATAGTATTATTAGATATATCTTTTCCTTTTATTAGGGGTAAATCTTTATGGTATTCCTTTGGAAAACAATCAGTTTTACATAAACATACTCCTAAGTGTTAGTAGTGTGCCCTAGGCCAATGAACATTTGTGATTCATGTATTAACATTATGATTTGTTAATAATCTATTATGAGTTATTCCTTTCATATATGCATGTATTTCGTTTATGTAATGTGATTTACATTCCATGAATGGTATTAGACTTATGTCAT
>JANVCL010373596.1:0-16935 GCA_026546855.1 Erythroxylum incrassatum
TTAAATTCATCAAATTTTCTTAAATTCATAAATTTTCTCACCAATTTATTTCTCATTTAAATTCATTTTAATATTTCAAATTTTCACCCAAAAGTTTGGGGTCCAATAATTACCACATGTTGGTAGTTTCTTATTTTGTACTTTTGTTGTCTAATGGCTCATGAACCGTGTTTATGTAGATATGCTTTATGATTCTGTAAGCTAACTTTTGATTGCCTTTTATTTTGTGAAAGATTTTATGTATGAGCATCGATACTATTGTTGAGATTGCCTGGAGTTGAGATTATCTTGAGTGGACTCGAGAGTCTTGGAGTTGTGGTTGGATGTGAATATAGAAGTATGTTTGAAATTGTTTGCAGGTTTTGAGATTTTAAAAATAAAGCCATTGTGTTGCCCAAATTTTTCAAAAAAAAAAAGAAGAAAAGAATTGATATTCAGTTAGCCTTGCATTATCTGATTAAGGATACCGTAAGTGCCCTTAGCCCGGTTATGCGACGCTTGTCATGGGCCCGATGTGTTACCAGGTCGTGACAGATAGTGCCTTCTTCCATACTAACTCATACTAAGGAAACTTGGGTTTTGTAGGTCTAGACTACTTGTAACATGAGGCATTAATGAATTCCGAAGCTCTGTTATTTTTATAGATAGGATTGTTTTCATCCCTAGTTTGGTAGTTTAGTAAACTTAACAATCTACCAACTCCTTTGTAGTTACAAACCCATTCTCCTTTATGTATAATGTTGCTTACCTTTGCTTCAATAGGAATACTGATAATTAGGTACAACATTTCTCTTCTCTTGTAAAGAGGGATTATTTCAATCTAATTATTGAACCAAAACTAGTTTAACTTACCATTACCTATTTACATCTTTATTCAAGGACATGCTTGATTCCTTAAGCTAAGCATCCTCTTAAAGCTTCAGAAATTTTCCTTGTTAATGCTCCAGGAATAAAAGGCATATGGTTATACTATATTTTACAAATTTCCTCAAAAGTTGATGTAATGCTTAGAATGAGCCCATGATAAGGACTTACTGCCAATGCTTAACCATATGCAAGAATTGAACTACCACAACGTTAAAATCTATTATGAGTATGGTTATAAAAATTTGCAACATATGGTGAAGAATCTAATTATTATATTTGTAATGACAATGAAACTAATACATAAAGAAATATGAGTACAAATATTGAGGGGTATTCCAAGTTTAAGTGGAACAAGAGGAAAAGGAAAGTTTATATTAATTTCATTTGTCTAGATTCTAAATAAGGCAACATATTGTTGAATCATAGACGTGTTTCGATGAGTAATCATGAAATGATGAATTTACTAATTTCCATATAAAGAAAGAAAGCTTATATGCTGATATTTCTTTCTTACTGTTGCTAATTGGATTGAAATAGGTGTTGTATAACATTTTCCTCATGAAGATCATTATTGTTAAGCCTTGAATGAATCTCTTTAAGTATGTGATTTTAAACAATGCCTTGAACTTTGCTTAGTAAGTTTTAACTTTCTTATTGAAAATTTCTATAAGGATTTCATTGGAACTTTTTCTATTTGAATTATTCAATAAGTAAAGTTATATAACCTAACTATCATTTTGTCGTAACAGTAACTCCTTTTAGCCTTTTAAAATTAAACAAATCATCATCATTCTTTGTACATTATGGTCTCAACCTATATGTACAATATCATTTATATAAAATGGCTAAAGAGAAGTACTCCTTCCTCTTATTAGCATTTCCTTTATTTTTAAGGTTGTTTTTGTTTCTAGGATCATTTCTCTAGATCCCTTCATCCCTTCTCTTTTATTTCTTAGCCTTTACAATCCTTACAGGCCTCCTTCCTAGTTTTGTGGTGTTGTTCTTCATTCCTGCCTTATCCTTTTTTACTCCCTATGGCCAGTTGCTCTCTTCTTCTCTTTATAAATGGTTAGGGTAAGTAATTATTCACACCCAATTATTTAACCCACCATTATTGTTACCATTTTTTGAACGATTTTTCAAAAATCCTAGAAACTGATTTCTATTCTTTTATTTTCTGCCAATGTCAAACTTGTTCCACTCTTTGAGATTGGTAATAATTTGGAAGGACCCTCCTACACTTAGTTCCCTCCTTTTTCAGCCTCTTCCTCTGAAATCCCTGCTTCTATAACTCCTTTATGGATATAAAAAGAACTAGATGTCACAAAAAAGAAGACATGGTCAAAAGTTATTGGTGAGGAGGCTGACAACTTCAAGCTTACTTATTTTCTTACTAGAGACGTAGCAAATGTTGTCTCTCCTACCATAAATGTTTTAAGACAAGGTGAAAATAGGTGGAAGAGCTATTTTGTAGGTTACTTCATTGATAAAAGACCATCTTTTCCTTTTTGAAAAAATGGACTAAGATAAAATGGTTAAACCTAGGGCTAAACAAAGTTTTGATTAACTAGGAGGATTTCTTCATCTTTTCTTTCATCACTCAACAACTAACTAACAAGGTACTAGGGATTGGACCTGGCGTTATATTGGGAAGCCTCTTATCCTTCAAACCTAAAAACCATGCATGGCATTAGGCAAAACTATAATTGAAGTAGGGAGGATAGGATATGTGATGGTGTATATTGAAGCTGAAATAACTAAGCCATTTCTTAAGGTTCTCAAACTCAAAAGACTAAATGAAATGGGGAATCTTTTTAAAACTAATATATCAATAACCTATCAATGAACGCCTCAACTCAAAAAGTAAAATTGAATGGAGACCTATAGGCAAAATTATCGAAAATGGAAAGCGAGAAATAAGATTCTATTAGAGATGGTAAGATCAATGATGTCCTACACTAGCCTTCCAGAATAGTTCTAGAGATATGCCATACAAACGACAACTTATCTTCTTTACTTTGCTCCATCCAAATCGGTGCCTAAAACACCTAGGGAGTTATGGACTAGTCGAGTGCCTTCATTGCGGCACTTAAGGACTTAGGGCTGCCTAGCCTATATTCTAAGGCTTGAATCCACAAAGATGGAACCAAGGTCAGAAGAATTTATTTGTAGGATATCCTACGGGTACATGAGGGTACTATTTTTACAGTCCTTAGGATAGGAAGGTATTTGTGCCGACAAATGCAACCTTGTTTGGAGGAAGAATTTGTGAGAAATCACAAAGGAAGAAATGAAGTAGTACTAAAAGAGTTAGCTATTTTATCCAAATCAAGAGTTTATTTGGATATAGTAGAACAAGATGTCCAAATGGATTCAATAATTCAATCAGAAGAGCAGCCTGAATATCAAGTAGTGCTTAGACGCAGTGGGAGGGTTGTGAGCCAACCAGACAGCTATCTAGGTCTAGGAGAAGGCATAATTTCTATCTCAGACCAAGAAGAAACGGATCTTATTACTTATACACATGCTATTAATGATGTTGATGTAGAAAAATGACTCAAGGCGATGGAATCGGAAATAGATTCCATGTACACTAATGAAGTTTGGATCCTTGTAGATCTACCACCAGATGTAAAAATCATAGGGTGTAAATGGATCTACAAAAGGAAAAGAAGATCTGATGGAAAGGTAGAGACTTTTAAAGCTATATTGGTAGCTAAGGGCTATACTAAAAAAGAGGGTTTAGACAATGAGTAGACTTTTTCTCCAGTTTCCATCCTTAAGTCCATCAAAATTCTTTTAGCCATAACAACCTATTTTGATTATAAAATTTGGAAAATAGACGTCAAGATTGCATCTCTTAATGGGGATCTTGAGGATACCATTTATATGGCCTAAGCAAAAGGATTCATTGAGTCAGGTAATAAGTATAAGGTATGCAAATTGCAGAAGTCCATTTATGGACTTATGTAAAAATCTAGGTCTTGGAACATTAGGTTTGATAATTCTATCAAATCCTATGGATTCATATAAAACGTAGATAAGCCTTGTGTCTATAAAAGGATACAAGAAGGCAAGGTTACTTTCCTAATCTTGTATGTCGATGACATTCTGCTCATTAGGAATGATGTACGAATGTTATCTACAATTAAGGGATGGCTGAATGAATAGTTCTCAATGAAGGATTTAAGAGAGGCTAGCTATGTTCTAGGATCAAACTTATAAGGGATCGTAAGAACAAACTGATAGTGTTGTCTTAAATAACCTACATTGAGAATATGCTCAATAAGTTTGCCATGCAAGATTCTAAGAGGAGTTTCACACCTACTAGACATGGAATCAAACTTTCAAAGGAGCAAGCACCTAAGACCCTAGAGGATGTCGAACACATGCGTAACATTCCATATGCTTCGCAGTTGAAAGTTTAATGTATGATATGCTTTGTACTAGATCGGATATCTGTTACGCAGTGAAACTGGTAAGTAAATTCTAGTCTAATCCAGGAATGGAGCATTGGACTGCGGTTAGGTGCATACAAAATTATCTTCATAGGATGAAGAACTTAATGCTTGTTTACTCTAGAAGTAACCTTATTCCGACAGGATATATAGATTCCAATTTCCAATCAAATGTTAATTTAAAGAAATCAACTTCTGGTTCTATATTTGTTTTAGGAGGTGGAGCCATAGTCTGGGGGAGTATCAAGCAATCTTTGTGTTGTTGATTCGAATATGAAGGCTGAGTTTGTTGCTGCTTGTGAAGCAGCAAAAGAAGCAGTCTAGCTCTATAAATTCCTGAATGATTTGGAGGTAATTCCTATAGTAGAAAAGGCCATTACACTTTATTGTGATAATAGTGGTGAAGTGGCTAATTTAAAGAACCTCGGAACCATAAAGTTGCCAAACACATTAAGAGAAAGTATTATCTCATAAGGGAGATAATGGTGAGGTAAATGTGGTAAAGATTCCTATAGACAAAACCTTGCTGATCCATTTACAAAGATGCTCTCTCAAAAGAGTTTTGAGGGTCATCTAGCAGGGATAGGAATGAGGGATATGTCAAACTTGCTTTAGAGTAAGTGGGAGATTGTTGGAGTTATGTAAATATAGTACCCTGGAAAGCAAGTGTATTTTCATATAACTTAATTTCCTTCCAGTTACCTTTGTAATGAAAATATTTATTATTAATAAAAAAAGAGTTTGGTTTTATTTATATGAGCATTATATATCTAGTCATAGGTACCAAAATTCTTTTGTAAGTAATATACATATACATGGAGATATATGGGAAAAATGTATATTATTATAATCTAAATTAATTGATTCACAGTTGAATAATTAAGTTGGTCACTTAATTATAGTTTAGACTGTAGTGTTGTGATTTATCTCCATGTAAGTAAAAGAGTTTATTTCAAGAGAATGATGAGTTTCATATTATGATAGTAGTTGACTATTAATAATGACACTATTAAATGAATCTGGAATCAAATATGTTTTTAAAGAATAAATTGGGTCGTTACTTTAATCTTAAACATACACCTTAGCATTCTTCTATTACGAACCACGGTCTTGATGACTGATGAACTCATATGTGTTTCATTATAATTCTTGATATGATCGAAATGGATTTTTATAGAGTATCAATCTAGTGTCTACATGTTAGAATTATTAATTAAAACATGTATCAGGGAACATCAACTCAAATAAAGAGTTTATAGTGATATCATCACTTCTAGATGTTTTATAGAGTTTGGTGATTAAACTGACATCACTAGTTTGATGGACTAGCTACCCATCAAGTCTTAACACCAAGATGAGATCTTGTGTGTTAATCACCATATAAAGTAAAAGGGGAGATCTAAAAGGAAAAACCAATATAAGAGGAAAACGGTAATTTTACACTTTGTTGTGTGGATGGCTATAATATGATTCATAATAAAGTTTGAAATTGGACATCTTTTTTGAAAACATGTATTCTCATAATATTTAGTAATTCAAAAGTTCAACCAATTGTCTTTAGTGGAATGACATTTGGTTAATAAGCTGAAATTAATTCTAATGAGATTAAAATAATTCCGGGCTTATTGGAGCTTGAATTATATAAGTCTAACTAGATTCCCCATTTGGCTTCTAAGAAGGTTATCAAGCAAAGTATGAAATATAAATAGAGGTTTTAAAGCCCATGATTGAATGTTTGGCTTACTTTAATTAGAAGCCCAAATGAACATTTAATGTTGGGCTTGACTCTGGTTTGATTTGAATAATTAGATTAATTAAATTGAAACAAATTTATTAAAGAAAAAAGGAGGGCATATTTCAGTTTTTTATGCCTAAATGTGCAGCTGCACATTTAGCATTGAATTGCTAAATTAAAGATAGGTTTTATCATGCTTTATTATCATAAAATGGAGTAATGATCTTATCATTAAATGGTTTAATAGTTGTCCTTTAATGATGGCATGTAATGTAACCTTTTAGCATTCATTTGAATAAAGAAAGAAATAGGTGCATTTGATGTATTCTCTCTTCCTTCTTTCATCCATAACCGAAAATTAGAAGGTCTCATTTAAGTTATTGGTCTTTTCAATAGCCATCTTAAACAAATGAGAAGAGTTTCATTTATTGGCTTTATGATTGATTAAAGAATGAAGTGATGTATTGGATACACATCACTTCTTTCTTTCATGATAACTGAAATTGACAAGGAGAGTAAGAAGTGTTCTTTCATTTTTTGACTCACTCTCTCCTCTTGTGCATGAATAGCCGAAACTTGAATGAGAAGAGTCTCATTTTTGGCTTCTTTCTTCTAAAGAAAAATCTCCTCAAAATATTTTTTCTCCTTTCCCACCAAAGGATCTTGTTAACCAACTTGTACAAGAAGAACAAGTGGTAGATCGGATTGGTCGAAGATACAACAACAAGGAGAGGATAAATTGACAACGGAAAGGATATAAAAGGGTAAAAGCTACAGCAAGGATTCAAAGAGGATACAAAAGCAAGGAGTCAAAGTTGTAACAAGGAGTCGGTATATTTCTACCACCATGTTCTTATGTAAATTATTTTCCTTATATCGTATCATGTATGACTAAAACATGTTGATTTGGTTATGTTATTTCCGCTACGTTTTGATTTAAAAAAAGTTTTGAAATCTACCGTTTTAGCCAAATCTTGCATGCTTTTGTTTTCGATCCAACAAATCATGCATCATCATGTAAAACATAAGAATCACTCTATTTAAAAACTAAATTCCTCATTTCATTTCTTAAATATCGAATATATACATTGTAGCTTACATCAACATCTATATATACAACATCATAGAGCGATCAAAGTGGTACTACTGTCATCTGCAACCAATTAATACCAACTCTAATAATGAAAATGTAGTTAGTGAAGAGTCGAGATCATTCCCACGAGGGATTTTAATGGTAAAGATTATACGACTTCAAAAATAAAACAAATTGGAGGGGGGATTTCAATTCACATAAATTTAGAATTTAAAACTGACAAAAATCATAAATTAACAAAATTACTCAAATTTGAAAATTCAGTCAACAAACCTTGGTTTCGGGTTACCGACATTATCACATTAATATGGATCCTTAACATAAAATTCGATCCACTAACAAACATTCATTGGGTTATGTTTTCTCTTAAGTTTAAATGAATAGAAACACGTATTTTAAACATTCTTATTAGTCAACAACTTAGATACAATCTTAAGTTTAATTTATTAATAGCTTTAAGAACTAAGAAACCAATGAACAAGATAACACATATACGGCAAGCATTTAATCAAGTTAAGTACCTTCTTAGAATTTCCAACGCTAATGTAAAGACGGTAATCCTAATTGCCACTTCTGATTAGCAAAATTGAACATCTTATCCTACTAATCTGGCTATTAAACAAATCAATTCCTAGTTGCACACCCTAGAAATCAACCAATTCAATCATAAAAAGCAATTCGGAAGACACTCAATATTCATCAATGAAGCCAACTTTATTTAGAAATGTCACACATTTTAGATGATAACGTGGTTTCCTTAAACTAATAAGAAAGATTTAGCTACTCATAACGAAAGTGAAAACCAACAAAAAATAGCAAAATACAAAGTCTCCATCCCTAGTCTGTTCCTAGAAATATGAAAACTCCTAGATAAACTACTATAGAAAAATGTAAAACTTCCTATCTTGTCTAACGTGAACAGTGAAAATTTGTTCTTTTATGCTTTCCGATCTCCTCCTCTCTCCTCCTTCTTTCGTGATCTTCAGCAAATAATCTTTCCCCCATATTCAAGTTGTGAATCCCCATTAATAAGGTAGCAATCTGATTCTCAAGATCATGAAAATCTTTGGTGAATCAAATCTGAATTTAAAAACAGATTTTGCAGGCATTCTTTGTCCTTGTACGTGCCCACACATAGTCAATGATTTTTCTGCCAGCCTGGAATTTCGGATTATCTTATTTTTCTTACATCTTTTTGATTCAATTTCATCTCTCAAGTATTGAAAATCATCTGAGAACAATTAAGAAACAAATCCATCAATTTTGAATAACAATTTCAACACATTAAAGAGATTTATATACAAAATGTGCACAAAATGACAACTTAACAAATTCCTCCACACTAAACTTTGCTCTCCCTCGAGCAAACATACCAAAACCACTACAATCAATCAATTCATTCTTCATAAGATTCAATGCACTCAATCCCTTAACTTGGGCCAGCAAGACTTAGGTTGCAACATACATCAAAATCACTTTTCACTTATATAAATAAACAAAGTCAAAGTAAAACATTTTTGTTCACAAGCAAACTATGAAACCAAAGTGAATTCTTCTCACTGATTTCTCTCTTACACTCAAGTATTTAAGGTTAAAGTGTTTCTCTCAAATCTCCCTCTAACAGATTGCATTACCATAAGCTTGCAAATTCACCAATTATCATTCATTCGAATTACATGAGCTCATAGATCATAAGGGCTTTATTATAGTTTGTAATTGGGCTATGTTCAAAGTAAGGTAAAAATGACAAAAATTAATCACAAGCATTCATAAAGTACCAAGTAAAAGGGACACTCAAATTAAAATTTTGAGATAAACACATGAATTCAAAGGACTACAAATACTCATTACTAGTAGAGTAATAGAAGATTTAGAGATCAGACCAACTCTCGAACTTCTATCATTGAACTCATTACTGCAAGTATCAGGGAACAACTGATCATCCATCAGTTGAACCGACACTGCAGTGATAGAATGTCTAATATATGGCGATTATAGCCTATCTGATTACCTACCCAATGTAAGCCTAAGCTCACCCCCTCTATGCGCATTTCCCAGATCTCAGTAGTAAGGAGCTATGCTATTTTCAAGGAAGACTTACCTGGACCATCATCCATCTGAAGCGATCTGCTACTTCCCTCAATGCGGAAACCCTAGCTCTCCCCTCCAGGCGCAGGATCTGATAAGAAGATGGATTTCTCTGAGAAGAGAGTCGACAGAAGGCGTAAGTCAGAACGAGATACCCAGGACTTACCTACATCGCCATTCCATCTGGGTTCACCGATAGCAACTGCGTCAACGCGATCTGCCTCCCACTGTTATTTGAAGAAAATGAGTTGCGCCCTGGAATGATCCGTAACTTAATCATATTTCTATGACCATTACTTGTCAAGAACTACTGTTGCGAGTTGTCAACAGACTCTCGTTGCTCCTTCGCTAACCCTAATTGGTAATGTCGGGTTTATTTGTGTAAAGGGGTCAACTATTTTACCCCTTTGGATCTATGGTCTCCTGTTACGAGCGTACGTAGTCTTTTAATTATTTGGGCTATGGGAGCATATGACTTCCAAGCCATTTTCCTATGTACTTTACCATTCTTTAATGATAATTTTTAATTTCTAAAAAAAACTACTCATTACTAACTAATGCTACTATGCTTTATTCTTTTTCTTTTCTCTTTTTTTCTTTTCTTTTCTTTTCTTTCTTCTTTCTTTCTTTCTTTTTACTTAGCTAATGGTAAGAAAAAGGGAGAATAATAAAAACAAGAGCAAAATAATAGCAACATAATTTAACAAACACATGAGTAAAAGTACCTATAAAAATATCTCAGAACATAATACAGAATAAAAGTTCCAAAATCAAATGCGTACTCAGTACTTCATTCAACTTGTGATAAGGTAAAGCTAATGGGGTTTTTGGGTTTTAATGTAAGGTGATTAATTGAAAAACAAACAAGGTTAAAGGCTCAAAAGTGTTTGCAAAGGAAAAATAACTAGGTGGGTCATTTTTAAGCTAAAGGGTGTAAAAACAAAGAAAGCTTTAATCATTTCCATAAACCATGTAGTCAAACCATTTCAATTTGGTTCAGTGCAAGTTCTAAAGGCAAGCCTGATTAGAAGCGCATCACATAATACAAAGAAATAGAATGACATAAAGATGATGTCATTTAAAGCTCAAATCCACTCACAGGTTTAATTCAAGAATTCACCTTAATTCCACAAATTACCTAATCACTAAAATGTCAAAATTTTGACTAAGTATATAAGATTGGTTATTGCAATCAATGCATATGATTCACTTTAGACTCACATAGCCCAATTTATTTTCATGCACACACTCAATCTCATCCAAACTAACATGATAAAGCTTCATGGCTTAACACACAACACAAGCATACTAAAATTGAAAAGAGAATCAAAGAAGAACAAAATCACATAGTCACACAAATATGCTCCATATCCTTCCCCCACGCCTAGACTAACATTGTCCTCAATGTTGGGAAAAAAGATCAAAGAAGCAAAAATATAAAAGAAAAGAGGAAAGAATGCTTCCTTATTTATGACTACCGAAATCATAGTGTTAGTGGGTAAGGAGGTTGGAATCCTTGATACTCCCAATAAGCCATCAAATTATTCTCCATGCGGTGCATTTGATGTTCGAGACGACTGAGGTAGTCATCCAAATTGGTTTGGGAAGGTTGGTGGCTACTTGGTACAGTTGATGAAACTTAACTTCTTGTGACTGGACGAGGAGTGAAAAAACTAGTTAGACCCAGATTGGTGAAAGATATTCTTCTATGAATGAGGTCCACGATTCCCATACTGTGCAAACAATCCATATCCAAAGGTTCTATACCACACGCTACATTCATGTTAGTATTGTTAGGATCTAGTAAATCTAAATTGATAACCAATCTAGTGATGTAGGATCCTAAGATTAAAGGTTTAGATTTTTTATTTAACACAGATTGAATGAAACACCCTTGATCACCCGTTTACAGATATTATTTGCTTTGGGCCTTGGCCCAGCCAAGCCCTCACGATTTTGCTTTTCATATGGCCTTCCCAGGAGGTCACCCATCCGAGAACTACTCTCACTTAAACACGTTTAACCTTGAAGTTCCGATGGGATCCATTGCATTAGGCCATAAAAAACACGTCTGTAAAGGAGAGGTATTCGTACCTTTATAAGACGTACTTCGTTCCCCTCTCCAACCAATGTGGGATCTCACATTGAAATTGTGTTAAAAACCAAAAACCTAAATTAACAGGAATGTTCCTATCCACACACCATAGAAAATAAAATTCCACTTTAGACAATGTTCTCGCTGAATCCCTACGTCCTAAAAAATTGTATGCTAAGAGTCGATGAATAATTTTAATAACAGGATTTTTTTCAAAATGAACTATTAGAAACACTAACATTGTAAAGATTATGATCGATAAACCATTGAATCCACAATTCCGATGCATTAATTTCATCATGATAATCACATCTAGAATTTATAAATGGCTCATTTTTAATATCATCAGCTGAAGCAAAACCCATATCCACATTAAAATCAGTGATCAATAAAGCAAACTCTTTCCTATTAGCCTAAATTCCACAATTCCTTTCGTAAACACAACAAACTCTTCATGAAAATTAAATTGAAATATGATGTAAAATTCTCTTGTTAATTCAACATAGGCAGGATAATCAATTATAGCAAACACACTCTAACGAATTGGACCTATCATTTGTGCAAAAGAATCATGTACTTGTGATGCTTCAAGAGTATCGGTAAGAACACACTTACAAGGATATATTTTCCTTTGGATAAAATGCTGAAAATGCTCCATATCTTCTGGGAGCCGAAAAGAAGTGAAGCCACCACTTCTTGTACTCCATTAGGTACAACTTTCTACCTCTTTTCCCTCCCTCGTTCTATTTCAGGTGGATGGACCTGATTTTGTAGTTGAAACTGGTGAGGCCAACTTGTGAGATTCACTGTTCCTCTGTGATATGACTCCAAACTTTGTGAAATTGCAGTCCTGAAATTGCAAAGAGAGAACACAAAACTACAAAATTGTGATTAGGAATGGGTGAGTTACGGTGAAGGAAAGAGTAAAAGAGTGGGTTGTGTTTGGAATTGAGGTGGGTATTCACGATTTTACAAAACTGGTTTAAAGTTTGCAGTAAGTAAAAGAACAAAAAATATGAGTGAAAGAAGAAGAATGAAAAAGTAGGTGGTAAAGTGTGGGAGCGGTGGGAAGAGAAAAAATTGTTTTTCATTTTCTTAAAAAATTATTTTTATATATATTTTAATAGACAAAATAATAAAATTGCATTAAAATAAAAATTGGAAATGCTAAATTACTTAAAATTAAATTCATAACTAAAATAAAACAAACCTAATAAAAAATGAAAACTGCTGAAAAATAAAAAGAATAAACAAACGTAAAAATTTTTTAGGTTACCTCAAATGCACTTCTTTTAAGTCTTTAGCTGGACATGTTTCATTACTTACCTAATTAGAGATAGTTGGGGATACCAACTCTATTTCTTCCACGTGCTTGACTGAAGAGTGCTCATAGTATGGTTTCAAGCGGTGTCTGTTAACTTTAAATACCTTAGAAGTATCTAAACTTTAAATTTCTACCGCACCATGAGAAAAAACATTAGTAACAATAAATGGTCCAAGCTAGCGATATCGTAATTTTCCTGGAAATAACTTAAGCTTTGAATGATAAAGAAGAACTTTTTTTCCTATTGAAAATTGTTTCCAAGAAATCATTTTATCATGAAAAGCATTAGTATTTTCCTTATAAATTTTTACATTTTCATATGGTTCATTATGAATCTCTTCTAACTCTTGCAATTGCAACTTCCTATCGTTACTGACCTCTACTTGATCCATGTTCAACTACTTCATAGCCCAATAAGCTCTATGCTCTATTTCCACAAGTAAATGAAAAAGCTTACCGAAAACTAACCTGTATAGCGACATGCCTATTGGAGTTTTGTAAGCAGTCCGGTGGCATCATCCAATCGTAAGCTTCAATCTTTTCTGTTCGGATTCACCACTTTTTCTAGTATGGATTTGATCTCCCTATTGGGCACTTCAGTTTGTCCAGTTGTTTACGAATGATAGGTTGTAGAAACCTGATGTGTGACGCCATATCTCTTCATCAAGCCTAAAAAATCTTGTTGCAAAAATGGGTCTCTCGATTGCCAATGATAAATCGAGGCATTCCAAACCTAAAAAAATGTTAGATTTAACAAAATCTATAACAATTTTAGCATTATTAGACAAAGTAGCCTTAGCTTCAACCCATTTCAAAACGTAATCCATAGCAAGAAAAATATTATTCTTACCAATGGAAGAATGAAAAGGACCTATAAAGTCTATTCCCCATACATAAAAAATTTCACATACTAGGATATTAGTAAGTGGCATTTGATCTCTCGATCCCAAGCTACTTCTGGACATGTCTACATACTGCAGCTGTTGGATTAATGGTTCGGTTTCCTTCAAATGGCAGACCAACGTTTCCATTTCATTGTTGGGCAATACCGACTCTTTGATGTCTTGCCACCGTGATGTGTCTCCTATCTCTAAGATTGTTTCAAGTTCATCTCTTCCCCTCAACAATGAATTTTCTTGCACCCACGTGTCAATAAAATCCATAAAAACAATAGTTTGTTCATCATCCGAAAATTTCATGGCATTGTATATGTTGAATTTAATTAATTCACTATCAAATTCCATAGTCAATGACTCATCATGAACATCAATTTTCGTTCTAGTGGTTTTTAAAAATGGCCTTCAGAATAAAATCGATGTGGAAGAAGATGCATCATCACTCCCCATCTGTAAAATATAAAAATCAGCTGAAAAAAGCATATCCCCTACTTGAACTAAAATGTCCTCTAACACACCTTTTGGATACGCATGTGAGTGATCCACTAATTGAATTATTACGTTAGTTTCTTTAGGAGGTCCCACGTTTAAAGATTTATAAACATCATATAGCATGACCTTTATGGACGCACCCAAATCTAACATAGCTTTTTCATTTCTCAAATCACCAATTTGACATGGGATAGTGAACATACCTGGGTCTTGACACTTAGGTGGAAGCTTTTTCTTTTGTAAAATGGCTGAAACGTTCTCCCCCAATTGCACTTTCTCATTAAATTTTAATTTCCGCTTTAAAGTGCAAAGTTCCTTAAGGAATTTTGCATACCATGGGATCTGTTTTATTGCATTAAGTAAAGGAATATTTACCTAAACTTTTCTAGAAGTCTCCCATATTTCCTTCTCTCGCTCTTCCTTCTTTTCCTTGGCAAATTGACCCAGAAAAGGAGCAGAACAACCATATTCTATAGACTTGTTTGCGTCATTTACGATTTTTCAGGTGCCTCTTTCATTGCTTCTTCTTCTACTTCTTTTTTTGGAAATTTTCAAAAGTGGTTCCTGCAATTCCTTACCACTCCACAATGTGATAGCCTTAACACTTTGTTTGGGATTGATTTCTGGTTGTGTTGAAAAATTTCCAGAAATTTGTGCCTCCAATTGATTTATGGTTATTGCCATTTGGCTCATTTGATTTTCAGTATTTCAGATACTAGTTTGAGTATCCAGCTGAAATGTCAAGGAGTTAGTGGCCAAGGATTGAACTATATCTTCCAAAGAAGACTTACCTTCAGAATTGGATGTTATGTTTTGATGTTGTTGAAGCACATATGGTTGTCTAAACTATTGGAAATTTATGGTTGCTTGCTGTCCTTGAGAGTTCTCATAACACAAATTCGGGTGGTCGCGCCAACCCAAATTATAGGTGTTGGAAAATGGGTCATATTTTCTCTAATTTGGTCCAGCTAAACCTCCCACAACATTTATCTGTTCTATGTTTTCTTCTTGCAAAACCGGACATGCATCAGTGGAGTGTCTTAACATCAAACATATTCCACATACCTTTGCTTCTTCTTTCTTCATAACCGCAATTTGTCATACCAAATGTTGGGACCCGATCTCGGAATCGGACTCCAACCGAAAAACGAAACGAAAACGAAGAAAACAGAATCGAAAGCAGAAATTGAAAGAACGGATTTGTTATCGAATTCGAAGCGGAACGAAACGGAAGCAAATCGAAACAAACGTTTCGAAATGAACGGAAACAAATGCCGACATCCGAAAGCGCAAATCTTAGAAAACAAAATGTTGCGTTAGAAACCCTAGACTAATCCAAACCCGAAAACTGGTATAATTTTTCTTCTTCTTCTTTCTTATTCAATCAAAGCCATAAATTTCCTTATTCGGAAATTTTATCCTCATTCAATCTTATATAAAGCACTTAATTTCCCAAACGGAAAATCATTCTCAATCAACACTTGTTTCTTCGAATTCTATCGCATCTCATAACCGGTCAATTAAAGACAAACTCTTATTATTCTATTCTTTGCCATAACCGATTTTATCGAAAATCGGGCAGCATAACGGCTGTATTCTTAATAACCCAAAAATTTGCAAATCAAAAACACACTTCTATATACCAAATCACATCACACAAAATCATCGGACCTCCCGTCCGGAATCCAAACACCAGCAGAACACACAGCTATAACTAACACTTCAAAGTTCTCAATCCAATTCTAAAAATCAATCCGAACACAATCCGATCATATTCATATACATTTACTATTCATAAGCAAATCCATTCATATATACAACTCCATAATTTACTTACATTTTTCAATTCCATAATCAGGCACAAATGCAAAGCCATACTCAATTTTCTTTAACATTCATTTACATTCCGGAATGAATACACTTCCAACTCTAATGGCGTTCTAACCATATACAAAACCCAATACGAACATCAAACCTTACAGATAATACAAAACATTCACAAATCGAACTGAGGTCATAATCGTCTTCCATCCGATCTCCTGCTTGAAAACCTGGAGATGGGGATGAAAGGGGAGTGAGCTTTCGCTCCGTGGATAACATATTTATACTCGAAAATAAGCAAAAATCATTTCTTAAAAATGTTTATCATTTATAAACATTTCTCAATAGCGAGAATTTCAAAACTTAGTTCTTAAGCCTTTCAAATTATTCAAAACATTTTTTTAACCATTTGCCAAAATTCTCACGATTTCGAAACTCATTTTTCAAAAATTCACCATTGTTCTCACAAGTCATGTACAAGTTCGAAAACATGAATGCATCACAAACACAACCATAACAAAACACATAACATCGGTCCTAACAGAACGTACTTGCACATTCCCACATAACGGTTCTGTGCAGCCGTGAACAGAAGGGAGTCCGAAATCGAAACTCCTATGCCACTAGCGAGCAGCAGGGAGAAGGCTTAAGGGAGACCAGTGCACTGACTCTTACGGAGGGGACCAACCAAACCCACATAATTCACATATTCGAAAACATCGAGTTGCCCGAAGGCACTTTTCGAAACATAGTTTTTCACAATTTCACAAAATCACATTAATTCACATAACACAATCTTTACTCATTCAAGAATGCAAAAATCATAGGAATGATTACATTATTCAAACATAATGAATGTAACAATAATTTCAACTTAATCAAAACCTTTGAAATCAAAGAATGCAACCACTTTCATAATTTATCAAAACAGTCATAAATAACGAATTTCAGAATTTTTCTCACTTTATCAAAATCATTTTAAAGTAATAACTTTAATCATTCGGAAGTCATAATTTCAAGCATAATTCATCATTTTTCAAACATTTAAATAAACAATAATTTATCA
>JANVCL010373637.1:0-16924 GCA_026546855.1 Erythroxylum incrassatum
TAAACTCTTTATTTGAGTGAATGTTCCCTGATACATGTTTCAATTAATAATTCCAACATGCAGACACTGGATTAATATTCTGTAAAAATCCATTCCAATCATATCAAGAATTATAATGAAACATATATGAGTTCACAACTCATCAAGATTATGCTTCATAATAAGCCAATGCTTAAGTTGTATGTTGATAAGTACTCTGATCGAGGTCAAAATCATCCGAATGTTAAGGACGTGAACTTAATGATCCGAGACTCAACTTCCTGACTAAAGACTTTTGACACCCAGACTCGACTCCCAAGGCTCATGAACTTTTTGAAAACGGTAATAAAACTTTTGAAAATGCAAAACCTTGGCTCTGATACCAATTTAATTGTCACGACCCGGTACCACATCGGGCCCGTGGCAACTGTCGCACACTCGGGCTAAGAACACTCGCAGTATCCTTAATCCGACTATGCAAGGCTAACTGAATATTCTTTTTTTTTCTTGAAAAATTTGGGCAGCACAATGACTGTATTTTAAAAAAATACCAAACCTGCAAATGATTTCAAACACACTTCTATATTGATATCCAACCATAACTTTAGGACTCTACAGTTCCCTCAAGGAAATCTCATCAGTAGTATTGGAAATTCGTACATAAAATCATTTATAAACACCAGACAGTCAAAAGTTAACCTACAAATTCATAAAACAATAACTACATAAACATAACGCTGTTCATGAGGCACTAAACAAACCAAAGTACAAAATGTAAACTACCCAAGTGCGAAAATACCCCGAAAATTACAAAAGACTGCACGATCCACTCAGAGCTTCAAACTCACTAAATTAACCTGCATGGTTGGAAAGTAGAGGGGTTAGTACACTAGGTATTCAGTGAGCAAGAAAAACATATATCACAAATAGAATTAGACTCATACCAAGACGGTGTAGATAACCTATGAAGTGAATATATACCACATAGACAATACATAGGCCCAACATATAACTCAATGTATACTGGTTAGGAGTCATATAGGCCTAGCCTATTAACTCCCTCATCCGGTGAACATAGGTCCTAGTTCCAGTACACAAAAGCATAAAAACATCATATGTATCATTCAAATCTTGATAGGAAAACCAATATCAGGATAAGCCAAACCAATCATGTGTGACACCACTAGTCGGCCAAACTAATGTCCACACTCACCGATACTCGGTGTTGGCTCGACTTTCATCTATGGTGAGTCTAGACTACAGTCAACAAGAGCATTATAACCCTAGGTGATGACCTCGTCGATGTCCAGACCTTAGGTGTGGAGTCACCTGCAAGTTCCATACAAAGGTGTCGATACAGTGACTCAACTTTTATGTACCAGCGTCAAGGGTACGGGGGTCACTTAATCAGTAATCAATTGTGCCTAGCACAAGATTGGCCAATTGTCTCCTCACCAATCACTAAAAAGCATATACAAAAATCAAGTATGGCATTATGCCTTTATTTATAGGTCCAACCGATAAAATGAAACCTTATCGTGGCCTTAAGCTAAAAGAGATCATAAACATGCAGTTAATCATATGTAAATTTCAAAACAGTATTTCATGCAATAAAATTCAGTTTTGCACTCCAAATGCAAAGTTGTTTAAACTAGTGTCGTTTCATTAATACATAAGCATATTATCATCCATTTAAAGTTCAATTCTACCCTAACTTGCCTAGGTTAAAATTTCACATACAAATCATCATGCTTATCTCAAGATGTTCTAATCCTATTTTAGAAATATGGTTTCCCCAACTCACCTCAAAAGAGGGTGTGCACTACTGTGCCTTCAAAAATTTTCTTTACGAGCTCCTTGATTCCTAGCTCCCGAGCCTTTATACATAAAAGACATACAATGAGATTACTACTTAACATAAATTTTATAATTATACACCATCACATAAGTGTATAAACATAATATCATTCCCTTTGAGCTATAGGATCCTCCACTTTAATTTCTCACATGGTTACTTCCTTACTATCCACATTAGTTTTTCTTTTGCATTTTCTTAAGGCATTTAATGCCTTTAATCCAATACCTACTCATTTCAAAACATAATTAAGCCCACCTTTATCCAAACACATTAGGTCAGTACTCATAAACCTAAACAACAATTCAAGTTCACTTTAAGTAAACATGAAAACATTTTTCAATGTATACCATTACAAAGCCTTAAATCCTAAGCCAAGTTCACTTAGGCATTTTAACAAACACCTTATGTGCATGACTTTCAAATCACATTTTCAAGACTTTATCTTAATAATTCATGTTCCTATCTTTTTATATAGTAAACACTCCCATTCAATAACACATTCCACCAATCCATTCAAACCAACTCCTTTCAATTAAGCTACATTCATCAATTACACAACACATTATATTAATCCACCTCTTCTCCATCATTTTGACCTAAACTTAACCAACACACGTCTTCTTCATTCTTCATCATCACTTCACATCATACATGAATAATTAACACCATAGAATTTATTTAAACCATCAATTCCCAAAAGATATTCAAAAATTAACAAACTTTCACCTAAAGGGGACAATTTCGTTTTTGATTTAAAGAACCCTCTCCATGACATATTTCATTCATCTAAACCATGTTTCATGCATAATCAAGCATGGATAACAACATATCTTAATACCAAACTCAAAATCCTAATGTAGAGAGAGATGAGACAAAATTTACCTAAACCTTCCTTCGGTGATATCTTCCAATCCTTTGAGAATTTCTCAAATATAATGATAGATTTGAGTTTGTTGACCCCAAATTAGCTTGAACATCTTGATTGAGATTGAAGAGTCAAAAAGATGGTGGAATTTTTTTGTATAGCCTAAACTCTCCTTCTTCTCCTCTCTTCTCCATTCTTCTTGTTTCTTTCTAATTAAAACTAAGTGTTTTAGTGTCAAAATGAAGGGGTTGCACGGCCACACCATGTAGAAGGGTCTAGAATTTGATTTTTCTTTAACCAAACATGGTGAATTTACCAATTTGCCCTTAGTTATATGAAATTACTATATACCCTCCAAACCTTTCCTAATTTTGCAATTAAGCCCAAAATTTTGGAATCACCAAAACTTTTGTTTTCATTTTGGTCCTTGGACTTTTGAAAAATATAAATAAGCCCCTTAACTTCATAAAATTATGAATTGGTCTTCCAAGAATTGAAAAATTACGTTTAAGTCCTTTAACTTTTGACAATTTGCAAATAAACCCTTATATAAATCAACTTTTCCAATTAAGCTTTCTAAGTATCCCATGAGTCTACAAATCATGCCTAATCCCCTCTAAGGCATTAGAATTCATTTAATTTAACCACCATAGTCATTTCCATCCAATGGACTTGTTTTTATCCACTTAAAAGCTCATATGTCGAAAATTTCCAAGATTCCGCATTACCGGTGAATTCCAAGTTCATGTAAGGACATATAACATTGTAAATCATTTACATATACAGCCAAATGACTTAAATACATCTTTCAACTCATATACAACCATATGTATATATCATTATACGGTAGTATCTCCAAATATAGTACAACACAAATGGGCTCCGAAAGTCCAGCGTTACAAGTCAAATATAAATTAGTTCAAATAATACTTTTGTTGAAAGAGAAATATAACAACTTAATATTTGTCACAACATTGGCGTCTCCATAGAGCTCTTACGTGGCTTTAAAAATTTGTAATAATCACAGCCAATTACTAATGAAACACATCACAAAGGAATTGAAATTGAAAGAAAAAAATCTATTATAATTCATAAAGTACACTCATCTAACCTATATGTAATTACAAATTTAACTTACAAGTCATTTAATTCCCCTTCTACTTTTCTTTTGTAGTTTTTAGTTTTTTTTATTTAAGAAAAACATGTTTGGTTGAAATTTATAATATAAAAACTGAAAAAAAATTCAATTTGCTTGATATTTGTAATAAAAAAACTAAAACTAAAACATATTTGGTTTTATCATTATGTTTCTTCATATTATAACTCGACATGTTTTTAAGTATAGGAAGTCTTGCTTTTAAAATGCCAAAACAACTTTCAAGAACATTTCTTAATGAAGAATGCCTATAGTTAAGCAATTCTCCTGGACCTTGGGGTCTTCCTCTTCCTCTATAATCTCACAAATGATATTTCTCATCTTAGTATGATGAAAGAAATCCAGGCATATTGGTGTAGCCTGAATTAACCAAATAGGACTTACCTATCATATAAAGAACATTATATTAACTAAAAGATATTAAAAATGAATCATAATTCTTTTTATTTAAAATAATATAATATCTTGTGGAGGTATAGGATATTGATTTGTTGGAATTGTTACACTATTTCTAAAAGAGCTTAATAGTCATTTGCAGTACCTTCTCATCCAGCCATTACTTATGTAAAACATATGTCAAATGAGCAAAAACACATATTATTTTAGGTTAGATTAATTCTTTCACCCTCTATATGGTATTTTTTCATCGGTCAGAACATGTGTATCAATACATGTACCATCTGTTGCTCCTATACAATCCTAAAAATTAAAATATATATTAAAATAATTATTAATCATGTGGACATATTGAAATAGTAATTAAATATATGAATGTACCTAAAAATATGGAAATTTTTTTGAATTATTTTGAATCTTAGGAAGTGTATTAGTAAAGGATGGTGACGTAATGACTCTGTTTTCAAAATGACTACATGTAAGACTATGCAAAAGTACTTCAAAATTGTCTACGTTGAATGTTGAAAACATTCTACATTGACTCTAGTTATCTCATTATGCCCTATAGTCATCAATAAAATTGGTACTTATTCCTCCACAGTCAAATGACTTGTTACCTTTAAGCCTTGTAAACTCTTTAGCTCATCATATAAGCTCAAGAAGATTATCTTTCTCATTATTAAGTTTTCATAAATCCTTGTAAGATTCCCATTCAAATGTTCTAATATCCAATCATAACCTGGTAGAACAAAATTTCTACGTAATGAAAATATTTATTCTCTCCCCTAGCTACGGAAATAATGATTACCTTCTTTAGTTCATCATTAGAATTTGATTCAAAATCTTAAAAGAAATTCATGTATTTATAATGCCAATATTAAATAATTAATAAAACATTCAATCAAAAGGTTTATTCAAATTTAGACAAAATATTCATACAAAACATAGACTTAACATTAAGTCAAACATTCATACAAAACACAAACTTAAAATGTTCAAAATATGGAATAGTGCTTAATATAAAAGTGTTAAATTAATAAGAATACGATATGTAATATCATGAAAATATAACTAAAGTGACATTGTCCAATCCAACTTGTATCTATCATCTTCATAAAAATATCTCTATAAAGTGGAGAATCATGTAAAGCCTTCATATCTTTTCCTTATTACACACCATAAACACCCAATTCATCTTAGGAATTTAGACATTCTGTCATTATATTAGACTCTTATAATCTATTCTCTACAGTGGATGATGTTTCATGCAATTTTTTCTCAAGTAAATCATTCTTTTTTTTTATTGTTCACCAATTATAACCAAGATCTCTTCTATAATGTTAGAATGTATCTTCTTTGCCTGCTTATTCTTAGGAGATTTCTTTCTCTTAGATGGAAACTTATATCTTGATCTCCTTTTTCATTATACGAGCTATCTTTAAAAAACATCATTTCTATGTTCCTCTTTTATACTATTCGACGGACATTGATTTGATGAATGTACATGTACAACAATTGCATTAGTGTCTTCAAAAATATGACAAAAGTCTGAAAATTCCTTGCACCCTTTTTTCTTGAATCTATGAGCCATTTTATATACCTACAATGATGAAAAAGAAACATGAGAATAAATATTACATACTATGATATATTAATAAAACAAAGACATATTTTACCTTAAATAATTTTTCCCAACATTCATTTGTAACATTAACTTCATTAGTAAAGCAATTGTAGCTTATTCCTGTTTCTTTGAGTAAGTTCTTGAAATTATTCAATGTAGCCCTTAATCCATTATACTTATTCTTTAATTGAATATTATCATTATTGAAATTCTTCAATCTAACCCTTAAGTCATTATACTTATTCTTCAATTGAACATCAATATACTCCTTATTGAATTTTGTTTGAAGACCTGCTTTAATATTCTTCTAAACAAATTTGAAATAGTCATTTAATTTCCCTTCTTCACTTCTTCAACCATCAAGGAGATTAAATACATCTCTATTGTATCATTCCATACCCCATCTTTTTCATTTATTTCCACATAATCATTGTAATTGTTCATATTGTTCAAACTTTCCATCGCTAAATGTAATTACATATAAGTGACATCAATCACAAATTTTTTTACAAAATATCAAATGGTAAAATTTGTTTAAAATAAACATAAGAAAATGATACTAAATGCTAAACTGCATACAAATGCATGAAAATGATAAAAGACTTGGCGAGAAAAATTAAATGAAAGTAAATCAATCTCTATAAAAATATCCACAATATTCAGTGTTCATCTATGGTACATGAGTTGTCTTTTAAACATTTGATTCTATAACATAAAAATAAAGGTGTAAATTTAAGTAAGGTCATAATATATGCATGATGAATGTCATCCTCATGCAAGCAGAAGTGTTTTTAACAATATGAACCATTTATAGGGTAATTACTCCAATGGACTAAGTTAAAGGGCATATATTATTTTTCTCATATTTAACTATTAATTAATCCACAGTACACACATTAGTACTAGCCGAGATCTCTTGACGAGTTTACTCTAAAGAAGGTCCAAAGTTTAGGCGAATGGATAGCATCGTTAATGCTATATACAATAATGTTGGAAAGTGGGTATACCACTGAATCACCTCAATAGTACAAGACATATTTTTCCTAAACAACTAGAGTCCTAACCTTCCCATAAAGAACTCATCACTCAAGAAATATTATGGGTAGTTGAATTCATTACACATCGTTAGTTCTAAGAACTATAAAGGTTTCTAGAGATTTCGTTGGCAGTGAGAGACTAAAGAAAGAAGGGGGAAACTATAACTCCGTGAGATGAGGGTGTCACACAGATTGAATTGACTGGTGAACTAGAAGTGAGGCGCTCTATTTCCATGCTTGACATAAATTACTGGTTTTTATAATTGGAGAAGAAGCAGTTGGCTTTGGTGTGTGTAGGCAATGGCAACTAAAAAAGGATCAGTTGCACAGTTAAAGAAGAAGACAGTTATAGCTTTACCTAAGATATGTCGAGGCTAGAAGTTAGTGGCTTGGAGGGAACTAGCAATGCGTGACGACTGAACAGAAATGATATTGATGCCAACGGTGGTGCTACAATGACTAGGTAAAAATATTGTTGTAAATAAGAGTTGCACTGAAAGGGAAAGAAAATATAATGGAAGTCTCGTACACAAGAAAAGTGAAAAAAAACAAAATAATAGAGAAGTTGATGAATTACCAATTTAGTTTCAATTATGTTACGGTAATTGATTTGGCAGTGAAGATATATACCGCCACACTTTAATTCACAATTAAAAAAGAAATGTGTCTTTTTTCAAACCCCTGCGTAAGTCCCATATAGAGGATGGGCTACTTTACTTAAAGAGCATCCTTTTTATGATCAAACTCAAACTTGTCTTCTATGAACAGGCTTTATAAAATCCAATAATATAGTTGATGTGATATAATCCATATTTGATTTTAGATATTTAAGTTCCTTATACATATTAGTGTAGCATAATTGAAACTAGATTGGTAATTCATCTTCTTCTCTCTTATTTTTGTTTTCTTCCACTTCTCTTGTGTGTGAGACTTGTTTTAGGAGAAGAAGATGATTGAAAGAGAACGCGGTGAAGTTGTTAGTTTTTTGTTGATTTCTAGTAGTCGAGAAAGCAATGAACGCAACTAACAGCAAGAGCGTAAAAGCAAATGAAGCAACAGATATGAAAAAAATAGGAAAAGGTTGTACCTAGAGAAATTGCAACAAAGAAGACGCAGGAGACACTAAAAATGCTAAAGTCGACACAAAGAAACCAATTATGATATTGTTTTTATGAGAAAAAATCTTGTTCTAAAAATACACAAAAACATGATTTTTTATGTTTCATAAATTTATTGTTATTTTCTTATTTTTAAAAGAGAAAAATAAAAACAATTTTAAACCAAACACATTGTAAGCATCTGATTCTCTTTTTTACAAAAGCATCGTCAAAAAACAAAAGAAAAAACGAAACCAAATAGCCTCTTGATAAATCAAAATTTCCAAAAGTATATCTATTTTCTCTACCTGGGTTATATAACCTATTAAGACAAAAGTAACTTAATAGTTACCCAAAACATGCTTAATTGCTTGAAAATACTTTAAAAAAGTAGTTACTTATTTAAAAATAGAAGAATTAAAGAAAGCGTGGCATTCTTGCATTCCTTTGTTTCTAAAACAAAGGCCAAATTAATTCTATTCACTTATTTCAACTACTAGATAGGTTAATACAACCCCAAACTTGACGAAACTCCAAAAAACCACTAATTTTGGATGAGTTTTAGGTAAATTTGGTGAAAAAGGAGAGCAACGAGACATGAAAATATGATAAGAAAAATGAGAGGGGTTGTCGACTTATTTTAAATAAATCCACTAGTACCCTTTTTTTCTTTATAATATTTAGCCTTTTTTGTTTCAAAGGATTAACTATTAAATTTAGAAACTTCTAAAAATAATAGGATTCAAATAAAAGATATAGGATTAAAAAAATAAAGGAAAAGACTAAATTAAGAATTTTGATACAATAAAAAAAATTAAATTGTCGCTACCTACGGTCTTTAATTATTAACCACATTAATTTTCCTTAGGAAGGTTTAGGGTCGTACGTTTCAAAAGTAATAATTTACTTATGAAAACAATATCAGTTTTTTTTCTTCTGGTCATGCTCTAAGGTATGTTCAGAAATTTGTTATTAATGTCTGGAAAAGTAAACATCTTTCTTTTTTGGTATAAAATTTTTACATTGTATACACAAATCAAAATTCCAATGGAAATTACAGAGGGTTGTTTGGTGGCTAACACAAATAGAGCGTGTAAGGCGATATGCGTCTTGGGTGGTGCTACAAGCATGGTGTTGAGGGACGGCATAACAAGAGCGCCTGTTGTTAGATTTTGATCGGAAAAAAGAACCATTGAATTGAAGTTCTTCTTGGAGAACCCTGACAATTTCAATGTTTTATCTGTCGTTTTTAACAGGTTTAGTTTCTATTATTGATGAGAGATTTGTTACTAGTATTTTATGTGTGTATCATGTATGTTTATGTGTAGATATGAACATGGATGCTTGATGTAGGTTGTGGGATCCATAATTTTTAGAAATGGGAATAGACAACAATCAGATCATTGGATTACCAGATTCAAACTAATGTTACTTGCAGAAGCTCAAACTCTATGAAAGTCACTCGATATATAAGCTCACTTGCTCATTTTCCTTTCTTTCTTTCCATTTTGTCTTTTATATGTGTAGACGATATCTTTAAAGAAGTCCTTTTGGGTTGAAGTTGATATCCTATACTATATTAGGGTAACTTGGTGCCTTTTTGGTTGTTGTTTGTGAAGGTGTATGTTATCATCGCCATTATTTGTTACCTCTATAGTTATTTGTTAGACCCCCTATTACCAAGGTTTATTTTAGAAGGGTAAAGGAAAGGGTAACTGAGTAGAGTACCACTTTCTGTTATAGTCAGGTATTACGTGCATATGGGAGGGGAGAGAATAGGAGAGTTTGTTGCATGGCTAACGTAAGAAGTTGGTTAGTATAAATAATGTAATGATTGGGAGAAAGAGGTAGACAAATACTAAGCATATACTGTGAGCCTTAGGTTGGGGAGAGCAGCACTCTCGAAGTTGGCTACATACTACTTGTAACTTGACAGAAATTGTCATTACACATTAATAAAAATTCAGTAAGAAAACTCTCAGCTACTGAGAGTTCTACCAGTGGTATCAGAGCATAGATCCTACAATGGCTAATAAGAAGGGGGATAATCGGATGGATGGGATTAAGAAGGAAATCGAGAATTTACGTGAAGATTTTCAGTAGAGTTTTGAGCTTCTGAGGGAGGAACAAAGAATGGAGAAAGAAGAAGTGCAGAGAAATTGGGAGCGTTCTTAGCTCGAGATGAAGGAGTTACTTGAAATAATGACGAGGTTGGTGAGTCATAGAAAAGTCAACAAGAATGGTGAGACGTCAGGGCATCATCGGAGGAAGGAAGAGTTACGAGTGGACAAAGGGAAGGGACCAATGGAGCCAGTGGGAGTCGGGGTCCAACGTCGGTGGTCGAACCAAGGAATGAGAGCCGGATACACTCCTCGAAATTTGGGGGCAGGACGGAACAGCCACCCGAGTACGGGTGGAATAATACGACCTAATCGGAGCCATTTCGAGGGTGGGTGCGCCAAGTGGGGGGTCGACGTAGGACGATGGTGGGTGGAGAACGAGAACCCGAACCACCGAGAGAAGAATGGAGAAGCTATATGGAGGAACCACCGTTTGTGTTTTCGCGACAGGGAGAACACCAAAGAGATTGTCGAACTCGGCAGGTGGAGATGCCAGTGTTTGATGGGGAAGATTCGGATGGGTGGATTTATAGAGTGGAGCAATTTTTCTCGGTGGGAAGGTTCAAAGAAAGAAAGAAAATGGAGTTGGTTTCTCTCAGTATGGGGAAGAAGGTGTTGACTTGGTTTCGGTGGGTGGAGGGGAGAAGGCCGATTAGAGATTGGGAGGAATGTAAGAAATTATTAGTTAAAAAATTTAGACCCTTCCAAGAATGGACCCTGTGTCAACGTCTGTTGGCCAGCAATCAGACGGGGAAAGTGGCTGAATATATTTGGAGATTTGAGGAATTAGCGGCTCCCTTACCAGAGTTACCTGATGAAGTTTTAGAGAGTGCATTTTTAAATGGGCTGTCAAAGGAATCCGAGTGGAATTCTTAATTGATAGTCCCAGAAAATTTGGCACGAATGATGACATTAGCACAACAAATCGAGGAGAAGAATAAAATACTAGGGCGAGATAAGGGAAACAGGACCATGGGGGTAATAGAACAAGTGGCTATAGTGGATACAAAATATGGGAAACAACTAGGGACCATGAGACAATTAGGATTACACCTGGAAGGGCCACTGTCACCAACAAAGGGGATGGGAAATTTAAACGCTTTACATTTAAGTGAGCTGCAAGAGAAGAGGAGACGGGGGCTATGTTTCAAATGCGATGAGAAGTATACCCAAGGGTATCAGTGTAAAATGATAGATTTGAAAGTTATCATGGTCTTAGATGAAGAGATGGAAGTTGATACGCTGGAGAGTGCCGAAGAGGAAGAGGAGCTAGAAGTGGAACTGCAAAATGTGGAACTTTCTGCAGGGTTAGTAGCGAGGTTAACTTTGCCTAAGACAATGAAGGTGGTAGGGGAATTAGAAGGGGAGACAGTAGTAATCCTTATTGACAGTGGAGCCACCCATAATTTTATTTCAAAAGACTTAGCGTTGAAATGGAGCTGTAATTAGGATCCCACTGGCAAGTATGAGATTGTAGTAGGAAATGGAGAGAAGGTAGCAGGAAATGGAGTCTATCAGAAATTGAAGTTAAAGGAACAGGAGCTAGAAATTTGTGAAGATTTTCTGCCATTCTTGTCAAAGTCCATAGTGAGTGCCAAATCCATTGGCAAGGATCTCAAAGAAGGGGATTTAGTGTATTTGTTACAGATGGAAGAACAAGGGGAAGATCTGGTGGGGATGATTCAGCTAGAGGATCTTGAAATTAGCAGTATATCGGAGGAGTTTGGAGTGGTGTTTCAAGGGCCACAAACTTTGACACCAAAAAGAGGGAAAGAACACCACATCCACCTAGTCGAAGGAGAAGGACCAGTAAGGGTTCGACCTTATAAATACCCTCATTTTCAAAAGAATGAAATTGAGAGACTGGTCAAAGAGATGATCGAATAAGGTATCATTCAACCCAGCATATCACTGTATGCTAGTCCAGTTCTGTTAGTCAAGAAAAAGGATGGAGGGTGGCGCTTTTGTGTGGATTATCGGGCTCTAAACAAGGTCACTGTTAGTGACAAATTCCCAATTCCCATAATAGAGGAGTTGATGGATGAGTTAAGTGGGGCAGTGATCTTTTCTAAGATCGATTTAAAGTCGGGTCATCATCAAAAAAGGATGAGGGAAGAGGACATTGAGAAAATCGCTTTTCGAACTCATGAAGGGCATTACGAATTTGTAGTAATGCCTTTCAGATTGACAAATGCCCCAGCAAATTTTCAATCCTTAATGAATCAGATTTTTAAACCCCATCTCTGAAAATTCATACTAGTGTTTTTCGATGACATCTTAGTTTACAGCAGAAGCAAGGAGGAGCATCTGAGACATTTAAGGATGACTTTGAGCATTTTGAAGGAGCATCAGCTATATGCCAATTACAAGAAATGTGTTTTTGGTCAGCCTCACTTGGAATATCTAGGCAACATTGTATCAGCAAAAGGGGTTGCAGCAGATCAATCTAAGATTGAAGCTATGTTAAAGTGGCCTAAACCATAAACTTTGAAGGAGCTGAGGGGATTCTTAGGACTGACAAGGTATTACCAAAAATTTGTTAGAGGATACAGCCACATTGCATGCCCATTGACACAGCTGCTCAAGAAGAACAATTTCAAGTGGATAGTGGAGGCAAAGGAGGCTCTCAAGAACTTAAAACAGGTCATGACCACCGTACCTATTATAGCTTTGCCTGACTTCAACCAACCTTTTGTTTTAGAGACGGATGCTTCAGCTTATGATGTGGGAGCAGTGTTGATGCAAAATAACTGACCTATTGCCTATTATAGTCAGTCATTCTCGGCAAAAAGGAAGGGGCAATATGCTTTTGAAAGGGAGCTTATGGTGATTGTGTTGGCTGTCCGAAAATGGAGATCTTACCTCCTAGGCCATAAATTTGTCATTCAGACTGATCAGAAACCGTTAAAATTTCTGTTAGAGCAGCCAAAGATTCACCCCGACTATCAAAAATGGCTCACCAAATTGTTAGGTTTTGACTTCGTCCTTGAATACAAACCTGGAAGGGAGAATAAGGTGGCGGATGCTCTATCACAAGTATAGTACTAGGGAGAGTTGGGGACTTTAATGGCATGCAAAATCATTGATATGGATGTAATCTGGAGGGAGATAGAAGCTGATAATATGCTGAAGGAGTTGGCTGAAGCTGTCAGCCGAGATCTGGGTTTCAGGCCCTCATATACGGTTAAGCAAGGCAGACTCTACTACAAAGATAGATTGGTAATCTCTAACACTTCTGCCTTTATAACTAACATTATGAAGGATGGGCATGAGAGTCATTTGGGAGGACTTGGAGGACCACTGAAAACTTATAAGCGCATTTCTAGAGAGTTGTATTAGGAAGGCATGAAGAAAGACATTTATAGATTTGTGGCAGCTTGCTTAACATGCCAGCAGAATAAATATTTAACCTTATCCCCAACAAGACTATTGCAACCTCTGGCAATTCCAATTAAGGTATGGGATGATATAACCATGGATTTTATCGAAGGGCTTCCAAAATCCTTTGGATATGCATCCATCTTAGTAGTGGTGGATAGGTTGAGCAAGTATGCTCACTTTTTACCCCTTAAGCACCCCTACATGGCACAATCAGTGGCTGAGGTGTTCATGAGATAAAATCTTCATGAGCAAATGTTGGGGGGAATTATTCAAGATGCATGGAACCGCCCTCAAGTTCGGCTCATCCTATCACCCTCAAACCGATGGGGCTACTAAGGTGGTGAATAGGTAAGTAGAAGCCTATTTTAAATGTTTTGCAGGAGATGCCCCTAAGCAATGGGCAAAATTGCTGCAGTACATCCTATCATGTGGTTCTTAAAACTACACCTTTTAAGGAGTTATATGGAAGGGATCCTCCACCAATTTTTCCAATAGGAACAAGGGTATTAAGAATGGAGTCGGTTGACATCTTACTACAACAAATGGACCATTACTTATCCAAAATAAAACAACACTTATCTAAGGCCCAAAATGACATGAAAAGCAGAGCTGATCAGCATAGGAGAGAAGTAGTTTACCAAGTGGGAGATTTGGTATGGCTGAAACTAGCTCCTTATAGACAATTGACGGTTGCAAGAAGAGTTAGTGAGAAATTGGCTCCCCGATATTTTGGTCCATTCCGCGTGTTGAGAAAGATTGGAGAAGTGGCCTATGATTTGCAATTACCTAAGACAACCCGAATTCATCCTATCTTTCATGTGCCATAGCTGAGAGCTGTGGTGGGAGAGAATAAGGACCAGCTGGTTCTGCTTGACAGTTGGGCCGAAGCAGAGGAATCAAGGGTGCACCCGGGTAAAGTCTTAGCAGCAAGACCAGTGGGGGGATCCAAAGAACTGGAAGTATTGATCAAGTGGGAGGGCTTAGCAGACTTAGAAGCAACTTAGGATAAGTTTGATGACATACTCAAACAATTTCCAGAATTTCACCTTGAGGACAAGGCGCAACTTATGGGGGGGGGGAGCAATGTTAGACCCCCTATTACCAAGGATTATTCTAGAAGGGTAAAGGAAAGGGTAACTGAGTAGAGTACCACTTTCTGTTACAGTCAGGTATTACGTGCATATGGGAGGGGAGAGAATAGAAGAGTTTGTTGCATGGCTGACGTAAGAAGTTGGTTAGTATAAATAATGTAATGATTGGGAGAAAGAGGTAGGCAAATATTAAGCATATACTGTGAGCCTTAGGCTGGAGAGAGCAACACTCTCGAAGTTGGCTGCATACTACTTGTAACTTCACAGAAATTGTCATTACACATTAATAAAAATTCAGTAAGAAAACTCTTAGCTATAGAGAGTTCTATCATTATTGTTTGTAAACTAGAATTACAAAGGCAATTGTCTTTGCAAATCTGGTTTTTCTTTTTTGTAGTTATTAACTTAAATTATTATGTATATGAACAAATAAGGAGGTACTTTTATGTCTTTGTGCTTACAACTTAGATTTGTAGAGAATATTAACTTTGATCTAGTGTTATGATCGCAATTTTCGATATGTGTAATTTTAATATTTTAACCTCGATATTCAGCAAGCGTACGGGTCGTTCGCGTAGTATCTAAGGTGTCGGTCCCACGAGGAGGGTTAATCTGATCCTAAACTGTAACTAAGCTAAAAAAATGACGCAATTTAATCAATCAATTGAATCATCCAATTTAACTCAAGAATAAATCACGAAATATTAACAAATCAGAAAATTGCAATACACATACAAAGAATTAACTTAAGGAACTACCAATTTAGAGAAAGGGGAAATTTGTACCTATCTTTAACACTAACCTAATTAATTATGAAATGTCGGATTCTTGGTCCTGGACTATCCTAAACTTGGTTAGTCTCTCTCGAGTTATTACCAAAAGCTCTAAATTATAAACCCTAATCAGATTATGAAAAATTGCAATTTCTCAATTCACAATTTATCCAAACCTTAATTAGATCTGAAGTTTTCCACTGCACTATCGAAAACCCTTGTGAGATCTCTTTTCACACAATTACCAATTTGATTGATTTCTTATTCTTATTAAATTACCTAACCCTCATTAACCCAATTTAATTATTTTTCCCCAGTTTACCCTCTCATCCTATTATTAATATATGAAAATGCAGAAATCAATCACAATGAATCCAATTCACATAAACAATCAGATTTTTATTTAATCAAAGATAAAAATAACCCGAAGGTGAGTTTAGACAATCCTCAACATTTATAAATCCTATCTCAGCAGCTATTTCAATTCTATACATAGATAAAAATAGAAATACACTAGATAATAGATCCAAATGGATGATGGAGGTAACAACGATGGGAAACCTCCTGTTTTGGGAAGTATTTCGTGTAGGCTTTTTCTTCAAGTCTCTCTTCCTTCGTCTCTTTCTCAATCACTCAATGAACTCTCTCTAGGGTTTCGTGATGGTGGATGATGCAATATGCTCCTTATCTCTTTTGTCTCATTCTTTAAATACTTGATGTGTTTTGGACAGCCCTAGGGCTTTTCTAAGGACGAAAGGTCTGGAAATCCCTTAAAAATAGACTTTTCTGTATGTCTAAGCATCTGTCCAACACAGGCCACGATCGTGGCCTTGCAACCCACGATCGTGGACCACTTGTAAGCTTTCTGTCACGATCCTGGCTGGCAGGCCATGATCGTGGACCAAGTCTTATGCTTCTATCACGATTGTGGTGAAGTAAGTCACGCGTAAGTATAGACTTTATATTTGATACACAAAATGCATAAGAAGGGGGTTGAATTGTGTATTCTTTTTCATAAATACAATCGCCTTATATATTTTTGAAAAACCTGCATTCTCAAAAACTATTGAGTGAAAATATCACGTTGTATTGCAGTTAACTTCTAAGTACTTATATAAAAACAATAAGAATAAGAGTTGAGAGTTTAGAGAGAAGTTGACACAGCAATTTATCCTGGTTCACCCCAAACCGTGGGCTACGTCCAGTCCTCAGAATTCTTTCTAAGATTTCACTATTCTTCTTAAAAATACAAGTATTCTTTTCACCTAGCCTCTTCAGGTCTCTTACAGCAAGTATTCTTTTCTCATTTAGCCTCTTCAGGCTATCAACTTTCCTTCTTTCTTACAGAAAGATGTTTGTGAGATTTGTTACGGTGAATAATAGTTCTCAATCTTTAGCACAATGAATACAGTTTTTCTAGCTTTAAAATCTCTAGCTCTTTTAAAAATCACTAACTTCTGCGATTTTTGGCTCCGACTCGTATTTATAGCCTTCGTCTTCAACTGCTTCTTGATAACCGCTTCTTTCTTCTTGTTTCTTGATCTTTG
>JANVCL010373820.1:0-16890 GCA_026546855.1 Erythroxylum incrassatum
ATATTCATCATTTTAACTATTTTCTTATCTCTCCTTAGTCATATTAATTAGAAATTAACTAATCAAATTAACCCTAAATACTTGAGCACTATTTTGGTTAAAAGCTCATAAGTTAGGTTAAAAGATTATACATATTGCATTCATTTAACTTAACGATCTTTCAGAAGGAAATTCATATCTAAAGCTATGAATGTAGGAATTGAGTGATTCCGACACCATACAAAAGCTGACTCAGGGATATCTAATTCATCTTTAGTACCAATTTGATCATTTTAACGATAAATTTTAGTTAAAGGAGAGCCTAACATCTTGTTGCACCTGAGGAGGCGGTTTTGGAAGAAAAATTAATTCATATTCCAAAAGAGGTTATGGTCTTTAAGGGTCAAGATGATAGAACAAATTGGAAAGGCTGGAATTTTGAAATATCTCAAAAAGATGCTACCATAACTTAAAGGAGGGAGCACCAATTAGAGATTAGATTAAGTACTCTCCTATATCTTTCCATATGTTTAAACCATGAGTGGTTGATTTTTTTCAGTTCAATTCAAAGTGTAATTCCATCTTTTGACTTGATTGTGAACTGACTTACGACAAGATTCTCTCATACAGATGATCTCATGTAAGATCCAAAAATTTAGAATATAGAAAAATGTGAATACGAATGCTAAAAGAGAAGAGAAAAATTTACAAACTTAACACCTTCAAATAATGATTATGAAAGTGACGTAGTGAAAGTTGTTAAAGAAGAGAAAATGATGGAGCAAAGAATGTTAAAAGAGAGTTAGCAACTCTCAACATGGTCCAATAAACCCTGTATATCGAATTCCCAAAAACTGAGGAAGATTTTAAGCTTAAATCAGGTTTTATTTATTTATTTCCTACTTTTATGGACTTACAGGTGAGGAACCCTACAAAAATTGAGATGAGTTAATTTTTGTTTTGAAAAATAGCAAAATAAAGAATGATACAAGACTAGAAGTTAATGGAAACATGAAGGAGACAATCATGTCATTGTGTTCACTACTTGAAATGCCTAATAGGTCGGTACATTCATTTAGTTACCATCTATTGAAAAGGCTGCAAACTTGGGATTAAATACTTTATCAGAAAATTTAAGGTATAACAACTTAGGAGAGGGTGAAACCTAACTGATGATCATAACAAATGAAGGAGTTTGCTTTTGAAAATTTCAAAGATATGTTAGGTATAAATTATGGAGTATCCTTCCTATGCCAATCTTTGAATTCCAAGCTTCCAAGCTAATTGAACCCATCACCAAATTAGAAGTAGAAAACACATGCTTCAACTAAGGACCTATAATATACCAGAACCTAATGGAATTAATGTTCTATTTTTTCAAAAAATTTGGACCATAACAGGTGAAACAATCACATATGTTATTATAAAATTCTTCATGAAAGGGAAAATGCTCAAAGAGATTAATAAGACAAAGAGATACATGTCATTGTGTTCACTACTTGGCACTATATGAAGATTAGTAAAGAACTGGAATATAGCACAAAACTAAAGAGAAGATGAAATAGAAGAGAGCATAAGAAATTGAAAAGAAAATACTAGTGTCGACTATCACTTTTTGACACTAGTGTTGGTTAGATATTGTTTATGAGTGTTAAATGTTCCATAAATGCTTCTTGGCACTTGTAATGACTTAGTTCACTCAAATCTATTAAAGATTATTAGTACATTCTTTAATTTCCAAAAAAGTTCAAATAGGAATTAATATTAGATATTATGTTTTACTGAGACTTAATAGATATTTAATTAGAATCAATTCTAGTTTGTATTAAAATTAAAATTAAATAATTAAATAATATATATTTCAGTGATTGTAAATCAAATTATAACAAAAAGTAGAAACAGATTATATAAATTTTATGACCAACCACTTCTCCAATGACTATCATGATTATGTAATAGAAAGAAATAGGGACCTGAACCAAGAAGGAAAAACAAAATAAGAAGGGAAAAAATTAACGGTTTTCTAATTTATCAAATTTGGAAATTCAGAAGTAAATTACTAATCCCGGAAAGCGACATAAATACTTGGGATTAGCTTATATGTGAGAAAGGTCCTATAATTCATTCCCTTACCAATTCATTCAATAGATAAACTCTCGTTTCATGTTGTGGAAGTAATTAACTTGGTGCATTTCTATAGTTAGTAGTGAGTAATTAACCTTATTTTAGAATAATACTTTTGATTAACTATGCATCAAATGTGGACATTAATATTGAGTATTGAACATAGCTGACTTAAGGTTATGTAGGAAATGCATGGAGTAGAAGTAGCAGTCCCAACCTCCAAATTAAATATTAGAATTGAAGTTCAATTCTAATCCGTAAATTGGAGGGTCATTTGGAAATATGCCCTTAGGGCCTTTCCTTTCTTTTTCTGCTGATCACGAAGCAATAACGGAAACAAGACTTGCTGCAAAAACAACACCAAGACTAAAAAACAAAACCAGAGCAACTAATTTTTATGAAAGAAATTGACATTATAGACTTAAACTTTAAAGGATATTTCTATATATGGAGCAATAAACAAAGTGGTGATTGACATATAAGGAAAAAACTAAATAGAGCTTTAGTAAAATTCCTAGACAGCATATCCTTTTTTACCATTCTATTATTCTTAGACCATTATCCTATTCTTATCTAGAGTCTCACTATAAAGCATCTAAGAAAATTACCCTTTTGCTTTGAAAGTTATTTAATAGATGTTTAGGGGTTTGAGGAAGCTATAATAAAGAGGCTTACTTCAAAATTTTAAGGCAATAAAGCTTTATTCTATATAAGGAAGCTATATATGGTGAAATAGTAACTGAAAAAGATAATCCATACCAATATTTGTAATGCTCAACTTTTATTTTCCTTAGCTGATCTTAAATTAAAATTTATGCATGAAGAGCTTTTTCTATAATTGTGGTTATACTCTCAAACAAATAGAAGAGGAAGGAGAACTATTGAAATACTCTAAAGTCCTGAAGATTCACAATTCACTACTTAGGCAGAAATCTAAGTTCTAATAGATAATGAAGGAGAAAAAAATGCTTCCTTATTCCGTAAATCCATCTTTATGAGAAGGAATATCAACAAAATATCTTCTCTTATTAAAGAGGAGTTAAGTTTAGCTCAATATCAAGATGAGTTAAAGCAAGAATCTTATGAGTACTTCTTTAACACATTAGGTACTCATGCATTTAAAAACTCTTTAGTTAGCTTGATTAAATCTCTTATAGTTAATCAAATTTCTAATAAGGAAGCAGACTTTCTCATTTAACCATTCAATCCCATGATAAAAGAGTTGTGTTTTAACTTAATTTAGGTAAGTTCTCAAAGCTAGATGCATTAAATTCCGTTTTAATTCAAAAAACCTAACCTCACATCAAAGATGTTGTTACTAATGCAATTTAGGTCAGACAATTCTGAGAATGACCTGAGGCTCATTTTAACCGAAAGTTAAGTGACTAGTGTCAAAAGAAGAAAGCCAAGACATACTGTCATGAAGAAAAACCTACTGTAATGAATGCCTACCTAGTTTTTCATATGTTAAGTCCACTATCAAGCCATGTAGGAAAGGAAGTTAATTGATTATATGAACCGACTATAAGAACATTCATATAATTAAAGTGGCATTGTGGCAATGATTGTACTCTAGTTTATCATATCTATTAATCATGTATTTAGTTATCAATAGCCAATATGAAGTAACAGAAAGAAGTATAGAATATTAGAGGTGAAAAGCTTAATTTCCAAGTCACGGGGAAAAAGAAGAAGAAAAAGGGCACATTGATGGTGGAGAGGGAAGGGACGGTGGCTCCAGGGAGAGGGACATTCATCGAACAATTCAAATGCATGCTTCCTTAAAACATACTGTCACACAATCATAGCCAAATGCCCACATTAATCGCAAGCAAATTACTTACCTCAACCAACACTCCCACTGTAGACGACAGAAGCACGTCAACTGCTGAAGAGTGGCTCCAAGGATTCCAAGGGCGACAGAAGATGATGGCTCCAGGGTGAGGGAAGGGATGGTACGGTGGCTCGACAGGGATCCTAACTTCCGCAGAATATGATGGCTCTAGGGAGAGGGAAGGACGATGGCTCCAGAGAGAGGGACGGGAGAGTGCGATGAATGTTGATATTTGTCAATTTACGCAGAATATTCTGCTTGGGAGGCGGCAGACTAATGTTATAAACCGCGCGGGGGAAAGCTAATTTTCAAGCCTTCCCCGATGTCTAACTCTACAAGACGTTGTGGATAGTATTTTGCCACGTCTTACTACTAAAACAACCCAAAAAACATGGTAATTCAATGACGTCCTTATTCAACGTCACCGAATTTTCCCACCTTTCCTGACGTCTAAAAGGACGTCGCAAAAGCCTTATACATTTCGCGACGTCTTATACAAAGATGACGCGAAATGTGTATTTTTGTTGTAGTGACTCTCGTCTTCAACTCGTCCACCTCATGTCTCAACTGAGCTATGTAGTCCATCAATGTGTCCACTTAGGTCTAAAGCCGATTGACTTGATTGGTTTGCAACCGTCTACTAAATGTTATTGTACTGGAGGTAGAGGATTGCAAATAACATATGTTTGCAAATGAACCTAGCTCAAAGATCCTTCCATGACAGTCCCTACACTCACTGCGTCAAGATACGTCTGACTCTCATCAACAGTTTGTTCGTGTTGAGATTGTCGTTGAATGCTTTCTTGTATTTAGTCCTATTAGGAATCAATGTTTACAAAAGTAAGTGATAATGATTAAGAATTAATATTAAGGCATAAATTTTACATACATTCAGTTCTCTACATCAGCTGTTAACGAATGTCACACCGTCATGCTTTTTAGTGTGAGTGTGCAATAACAGCTGACGAGGTGTAGGCCTCATGCCTATAGACTTTTTGTATAAGAATAAAATGTTATATGTTAACTAGAATTTATAAAAATTTCGGCAGAGCTTCTTCTATTTTTAGGCTATTTACCCCCTGTTGAACAAATAAAACAATTCGACACAGTCATATATAGTAGCAAACATTTATACTATTATCATTATCCATAATACACACATTTTCATTCTAACATTCACATATCAATTTAAATTGAAACACAGCAAAGTAAAATAATTAGAATATAAGTGTAAAGTTTAGATACTTACAAGTCTCTCTGCATATTCGTGATGAGTAATTGATCCTCCCGTATGTATGGGAACACTCTCTCCCTCGGGTCCTCCATGTTTGTTGGTCAAGTTACGCTCTGATATGGACATTGCCTCAGGTGACGTCCAATACTGCTGCCAACGGCTCCATATTTGCTCAGAAATATAAGACGATCATACACCAGCCTTGTGTATCACATCAATAAAATCGCAATAACGTGTACGAGCTCGCCTCTCCCATATTTTATGTATGACCGTGTCAAAATTAGAATCCTAGAAAAATTATTTCTGAAATAAATAAAAAAAATTTGATAACTTATAATGTAATAATATTTATCTAATTAATCTATACAAAACAATTAATTTAGAAAATAAATTTTTTATTGTACCTTAAACTCCTAAAAGTAAAATGTCTTTGTGACCTAAGAGATATTCTTCCATACATAACCCTCAGGATCAATCCTCTCCTTAAATTTAGATGTCATATTTATGGAACATGGTCCAGACGGAATCAATCTAATATAAGAACAAATAATATTATACCATTCGCAAAAATTTAAACCTATAACTTAATTATAAACATATTGTGTTTCATGTAATTTCACTTACAGATTATTGACATCTATTATGTACATTCTTCTATCAGGTTCCTCCGCTCCAGGCTAGCAGCCACCTCCTTCATCTTATATAAGGGTAGTGGAAGATGTATGAATGGTGGATGATGTAGCATGAGGAGTAGTAAGTGGTGTGTCATTTGCAACTGTAGGTCCTAGAGGGAGAGGAGGTGATTCAGTTGCAGCTACAGACTGTGATGGTCCCCCTTCACAATAAGTACCTCTGAACATGCGTCTGAACCTAAGCCTCATTACATCATGTTGTCTCTTTGGTGGCATATTTCTACCTAAAATTCATTGTTTATTGAAATTGCTATAAATTAGTCATATAAGAATTTGAATTCAATATTTTACGCAATAAATGCAAAAGTAAATAAGGTGATTTGTTGAATATCATATTCAAGTACAAACTTTAAAATAGAAGGTTAACAATTGTTACAGACATAGAACAAGAACAATAACAGCCCACACCAACAAAATGTACGCAGCTTCATCCCTAACTAGTAGGCAGGTTGTTTGAAAATTCTTACAAATAAAACAATAAATCAACTTTAAAGCTGAGTCAAGTGTCTTGAATTGATAAATGACAATGATATAATTATTTTCTTGGATTCCAAGTGACATGAGAGTCGGTATAAGTAAATGAGTCCCCAATGTCCGAATTCCCGAGAAGGGTCCTGATATGTTCTAACGCACCAATTGAAACAGTGAAAGTTCTTCCCTCACGTGTAAGGTTTTAAACACCTTCTTGCAATCTATAGAGGATACAGTGAATGAGTCGTCAAATTTAGTATGGAAGACAAACTCTCCAGAAGAACTGCTAGTACAAAACGGTTTACCGAAAACACATTCAATATAGAACTTCGATATTGTCAGATTAGGTAAACGAACCAAAACTAGAGTGACATACATACATGAATGTCCAGATGAGCTCTGTGGAATTGATGAATTTTCCAAAACAACTAATTTCCCTAATCCTTTATGGACCTTGTGACATCGCTCCCACCTCCATCGACATACATGTCATCTTCGAGATTCAAGAAAGCTTAAAACAAAATGTAATATATACCATTAAATGTGAATATATATAATAGCTTCATAAAAGGAAATGAGATGTACATAATAAGGAAAGTGGCATTGTTCAGATGATACTAAACATCTTGAAGTAGAAGATCAGTCATGGAAGGCAAACGATCATTAATGTATGAAGTGGAGAATTTTCCTGCATTGTTGATTCCTTCGATAAGGATAAATTTGCCTTACTCCTTCTAACGGAATGAATTACTACTATCCGGAACTAGTTGTCATATCGACATTCCTTGATTAAGAATTTGAATTCAATATTTGACATAATATACTGAAAAGGAAATAATTGATTTATTGAATAAAATATTCAATTATAAACACAAACTAATCACTATCATAACTTAATTGTAAATTACAATCATCTTATTTTTCTGAAGAATAAGAATCAAACTCTGGCTTCTCTTCAGATCTCTTACCCTCGTCATCCTTTCTAGATGAAATTTCAACATATATGTTAGATGGATCGTTCAAAGGTTCACTATCTTCATAGGTGATAGATGCATTTATAAAATAAACATCTTCCTAAAATGCTTCACTTTCAATTCTATATTCTCCTTTTCCATATGATTCAAAAACACCTCTAGCTTTAACTTTGCAAACTGCCAACCAATATGACTTATCATCATAAGCTGTGAAAAGGGGCATAACACACTTGTTTCTCTTGCATTGCCAACACGAAAGGTTCAAATTATATCAATCTTCTTTGGTTATTGATTTCAACTAGATTGTATCGAATATGCACTTTTGTTCCAACATTTGGAGTCGGGTCAAACCAATCACACTTTGCTTTATTGGCAATACAGGGTACTCAGTTTCAAGTATCTCGATAATTTTACCATAGTGATCCATCAATTCTCCCTATATGCAAACTCTACTATTTATTATTTCCATATTATGACCATAATATTCTGTATGATATTTATATCCATTAATGAAATACGCCGAATATGATTTAACAGTTCACAGAGGTCCCTTTGCAAGATCACATACGAACTTGTTCTCTATTGGATTTTCTAAGGCCTACATAAAAGAAATTATCATATCAATGAGTATAATGTCATTTGAACATTGAAATCTTATAATTCAGTCATTTGAATATTTGTAAGTGAAAACTTATATATCTCTCGAGCCATCGAGGAAAATGTCTTCCAACTTCTTTATTTATATCATCCTGTGTTTTGTCTGGCATTAGCTCACGTAGCAATTCCTCGTATAATCTAAAACATTATTATGTATTTCAGTTATAAACAACACAAAATTTGAAAACCGAAATAATCATTTTCAGCTTACTGCACAAAAGGTTGAACTTCTTGGTAGTTCAATATAATGTAACCATGGGCAACCTCAATTTCTTCCTCTGTTAACAATCCTCTTGTTGAACGTCCATATGTTCGTCCAGGATATGTAAAAATGGATAAGTTACTATCAACATTACTCATTCCTCCCCCATCGTCATTACAAGGAACTTTTCTTTCTCTTGTGTGAAAATGCGGCTCAAAATAATGTGAACAAAATATACTAGCTTCCTCCACTAAATAAGCTATACATATCGAACCTTCAACTCTAGCCTTGTTTTGGACCTTTTTCTTCAAGTGATGCAAATACCTATATTAGAGAATATGTTACTACAATTTAGTAGTTAAAACATGTTATTACTTCAATTACAATAATTTTTGTTGGATTATCTCTCGAACGGATACATCCATCGATATTGAACTGGACCTGCTAGTTTTGCCTTATGTGCTAAATGTACAGGTAGATGCTTTATATAATCAAAGAAGCTTGGAGAAAAAATCCCTTCTAACTTGCACAAAATTATTGGAATTTCCTATTCAAGTTTTTCCATTTCAACCAACTTGATTTTAGATGATGTTAAACTTTTTAAAAACAAACTTAATTCTGTTATTACTTCCCAAACCTTATTTGGTAGCAACTTCCGAAATGCAATTGGAATTCGCCTTTGCATAAACACATGACAATCATGACTTTTCATCCTAAACAATTTGTACTTCCTCATGTCCACACATCTTGCCAAGTTTGAAGCATAACCATAAGGAAACTTTAGACTTTTCAACAATTCACACAAAATCTCTTTTTGTTTTTTGTCCAAAGTGTAACATGCTTTTGGATATTTACCGATGCGAAGATCTTTATGTAACACATTCATTCTACAAAAAGTTGCAAATTAGCTCATGATTTTGCATTGTCTTTTGTCCTCCCTTCAATGTTCATTATACTATTGAACAAATTTGTGAAAAATATTTTTTTCAATATGCATTCTAGGGTCTAATTATAAAGCATATAAAATATTAGGCACCATATTTTAATTATTAAGGTAATCACATAATTATATGATAGATTCAATAAATGGGGAAGCTATAGGAAGAAAAATGAATTTTAGGAATTAGATTTTGAAATTTTGAAGAAAAAAACTAAAATTTAAGAAAGAAAGAATAACTCTTTAAGTTTTAGAAGGTACTGATTCCAAGTTATTAAGCATACATCTTATATATTATACATTTTGATCTGGAATTGTACTAAATAAAGGTTTTAATGTTTATGGACCTAATTCTAAAATTAATTCTTAAGTATAAGAATGAAGGTCTAAGGATTTGAGGCATCCAAACTTAGGGCTTGATTTTAGTTTGGTAAATTGGATAGAGACCTAAAGTTTTAAAAGACTTGAACCTAGAGTTTCAAATTAATTTTAAAACATATAGATGAGGGCTTAAGGTTTAAGGTATTTAGACCTAAACTTGACTTAAATTTTTTTGTTGATTCTAATTCGACTGTGGGTTCTAATATTCCAAATCTTAAAGAAAATGCTGGTCTTCAACCTTTATGCTAATGCAGGTTGGAATTTTATGAGCCTAATTATCAATAACTTTATAATTCACCAAATGAATGTTTTAGTTATCTAATCTAATTTTAGTACCTTATTCCACTAAGCACCTATTGAATATACATATCCCATTCCATAATATGTGGAAGTGGATGTCATAAATTTCCTATAAAGGTGGACAACAATTAATGACATTTTATGGGTCTTTCAATAACTTACCGATTAAGCTACGTAATTTGATTTAGATAAAGATAATAAAATAGCATAATAAATGATCTAAATTAATGGGCCGAAGTCTATGAGAAAAATGGACACCAATCAGTGTGGACTGGACCCATATTGAGCCTGTGATGCGGAGACCCGATATGGATATTATATATAAAAGGTTAAGGTCTCCTGTAGCAAAATTGTGAACGTATGGATCCTCTGATCATTCAGAGGTTCATGTATACAGAAAGCTACAGAAAGGCTTTAACGCATTGCAGTGAGCAACTCTCGTGAAGGTCTTAGTGGATTCGCATTCGTTTCAACTTTGAAAAGCTCCTCCGGAAGTTACGAAGCTGAAATAAGGTATTTTTTTCATTTCTTTGTTATTTCCCTTTCACCTTCGATTTGAGATACGTAACTAAGACTCTTGTTACGTGTTAAACGTGGTATCATAGTGGTTACATGATTGAGTGGTTAAAAACAAAGAATTTTTTGTTTTTCTCTCCATAAAATTTTGGAGAATAAAGTTTCATTTTCCAGTTTTTTTCTAAGTATTGATGCTTGAATGTTTGCTAAATATAGTTAGTGTTGGAAAATGGGTTGAAAACACACTTGGGATTGTGAAAAGTCAGCACGAATCTAACCAAAAAATTGCCTATTTTTTAGTGAGGGCGAGAGCCATAAGTGCCCGACAAGTGAACGATACCATCCTTAGGGTAGTGCGTCTGGTGTGTGTGAGACACGCATTTGGCCATATGTCGACGCTTATGAAACACGCTAGATGATATGGAAGCGTGGGTGTGTGTCTAGTGCGTACACCACACATGCCATACAGATTGGAGGCGCGTTTGAGGTGGGAGTGCGCATGACATGCGCACCATACCCACACGCATGTTGACGTCAGAGCGTTAACGCGACGTTGACGTCAGCATGCTGACCCAGTGCTGATGTCTACACACTAAAGGCCAAAAAAATTATAAAAAAATTAGAATTCCTGTAAAGTTGCCCCAGGTTATTTTGGGTTAGTTCCCAGGTTTAAGGACTTTATAAAGTGGGTTTTTTAAAATTTCTTTGGATTAATTACATTGGTAATTTTACTTCAAAAAAAGGAAATAAGGCATTTTAAAGCCAGTTTTGAGTGAATTTTCATGCTACGAACTTGACATAAGTGAGATATTTAAGATTTTTGTGTCTCATGTGATATGCTCAGTATTTGGTAAAGCATGATAGTCGCTTTAATTAAGATTTTTCCAACAAAATTCTCAAATAAAGTTGATTGATAATTTTTTTCAACACTAGTTTGTGACAATTAGACTGTGCATTGGGGTTTTGCATTTATTAATGGTGCACTATCACATATTATATGCCACAAAGAATGTGATGATAATATAAAGATGTATCCCTTGTGTTTGGGGACCTTTTGGGTACTGATTAGAATGTAGTTACCAAATTGGCCTTTCGAGTCAATATTTTAAATTGTTGTACTTAAATGTTGAGGGATGTCTCTGGTCTCATGTTTGGTTATTATGCCCACGTGTATTGACCTTATATGGGATTTTGAGATGAGCATAAATGCATTAGATGGAGTAAAGTCATTGCTTAAATGATCTATTCGCCCACAAGTGGTAGTGTCATAAGAGTTGGTGGTGTGTACTCTAATCGCTTTTATGTGGAGGTGTAATTGTATATATTATGTATTCAGCCCACAGGTGTTTCATAATATGTTTAATTGGATTCTCAATAAAGATAGTATTTAAGGCTTTAAGTAATGATGTTTTCCTGCGTTTGTGTCGATTATTACATTTTTGTTTTGTAGTCACCTTTTCTGTCAATGATATCAGTGTCATTATTGAAACCCTAACTGGTTTCAATTTGAAGAAGTGGATAGAGAATGTATTAATTGACATGGCCATTCGTATAGATAGGTCACCTCCACCTACATCTAGCAGCTCGAAGACTAATAAAGAAGCCTATGGAACCCAAGATTGGTCTAACAGATTATGTTGCATGACCATTAAGAGATCCATATCTAACCATCTACTTAATGAACTTCTAGAGACAAGCATAGCACGGGAGTTTCTTGAAATGTCTCCCATATGTACACAGTCTCATAAAATGCTGAGATAACTACTTTAATGAAAGAATTATTCTCCATGAGGTACACTGGAGAAGGGAGAGTGAGGAAGTACATATCAAGAATGATTTATCTCCACAATAAACTGAAGGTGTTAAATATTCCTCTTCCCGATGTATGTATAGTTTATCAGGTTCTAAGCACACTCCCTCTAAAGTTTAGTATTCTGGTGACGATATATTACTTGTAGGATAAGGAATGGGACTTCAATGCTTTGATTTCCCATTGTATTGACAAAGAGGAGAGTTAAAAAATTACAGCCCTCTCAGCAACCAAAGGAAAGGGAGAGGCCAAGCCTAGAAGGGTCAAGGGTAAGAGATCCAAATCTTCTCCATATGCTGATGTTGGTCAATCTAGTGCTGGTAAAGATTTGGGATTGCCAAAGGTATAAGGCCTGGAAGAAAAAGCAAAAATTGTCAGGTAACTTCTTAGCTTATCAATTTATGAATCTAATTTTACTATAGCCATATCCAATTGTTGGTGGCTCAATAGTTGAGCATCTAATCATGTTGCCTCCACGATGCACGGGTTCATATTTAGGATAAAGTCAACTAAAGGGAAGGAGAAATTGATGGTTAGCAATAATAAAGAAGTGAATGTAATATCTAAGGGATATATGTATGAACCTTATTACAATGTTCATTTTGGTTTTACACGACACATTTTGTGTTTGAACTTTATATCAATTTTGGACAAAGAAGGTTACAATTTTGTAATTAATGCTTTTGTTGTACAGTTGTTGTTTAACACAAAACATATTGGTACAACTTTTTTTTCATATGGTTTATATAGAATATGTCTTGCCCCGAATTAGATATATGCTTCTTCATATCTTGCCAAACAGGTCATGAAAATAGAGCCCTAATAAAGGATAAGTCGCACATATTGTGGCATAAAGGCTTAGGTCATATTTCCAGAGATAGGGTTGAGAGATTGATAAATGATAACATTCTCCCAACTTTATATTTTATGATCTGGAAACATATGATGACTATTATAGGGGTAAGTTGACCAAAATAAAGAAAAAGGGGTCAACGCGAGCATCTGGCTTGTTAGACCTCATACATACAGATATCAATGAACCCTATATAGTTATATTATGCAATTCTAGATATTCTTACTTTTATTGATGATTATTTCCGCTACGGTCACGTGTTCTTACTTAAGGAAAAGTTTGAAGTTCTTGAGAAATTCAAGATCTTTAAAATCGAGGTTAAGAACCAGTTAGAAAAATCCATCAAGATTGTCATATCTAAGCGAAGGGGAGAGTATTATGGCAAACATGATGTTTCAGGACAAGAAAAGGCTTATTTGCCAGGTATATGGAATCTAGTAGAATAGTGACTCATTTCACTAAAATAGGTAGTCTTGAGCAAAATGGAGTGGTCAAAAGGCATAATCGCACTTAAAAGGACATGATGAAGTCAATGCAGGACAGGACTAACCCACCTGATTACTTGGAAAGGGTGGAAGCCCAGCCTTTTACACATGTGTGTATGGGGCTGCCCTACTGAGGTGCGTTTGTATAATCCTTATGAAAGTAAATTACGAGCTCGTTCTACTTATTGCCATTTAGTAGGATATCTCAACCACTCTAAAGGCTACAAATTTGAAAGGGGGTTATAATAGTTGAATCACAAATAACTAAGTTTCTAGAATGTGATGCCTATGATGAGGGTAGGCCCTCTCACCCTTCAAATGATAGTAGGATAGATGATACAGTCATTTTATATTCGTCACATATACAATTAGGTCTAGCAGATCATAGTCTGAGTACCATACCTGTAAAGGAATAGGAACCTATACCTGTACAAAAAAAGGCTCCTGGGATACAACAATCAATGTAGTTATGAAGATCCACTAGAGTGAGACAACCTACTATCCCATCTGATTACATATTCTATTTGGGTAAACAAGACTATGATATTGGACATGTAGTGGATCCAGTCATTTTCACAGAAGTTGTTTTTGGACCCATGCAGATTTTGGTGGGATGTAATAAAGGACGAGATGCAATCCATAAAGTATAATAAGGTATGAGCACTAGTTGATTTGCCTCAACATTGCAAACCTGTCAATTATAAATGGTTGCTTAAGACTAAGAAGGACATTTAAGGTAAAGTTGAGCAGTTTAAGACTCGGTTGGCTTCCAGAGGGTTATCTCAAAGAGAAAGGGATAACTTTAATGTTACCTTCTCTCCCGTATCCTTTAAGGATGCATTCAAAGTGATTATGGAAACACTAGCTCATTATGATATGGAGCTACATCAGATGGATGTCAATACTGCTTTCATGAATGAGGACCTTTATAAAGAAGTTTATATAGATCAAATTGAAGGATTTTAGGATCAATAAGGGACTGACAAGGTTCGTAAATTGAGAAAATCGATATATGGTTTAAAACAGGCTTCCAAACAGTGGTATCTTAAATGCAATGAGGTTGTGACCTCTTTCAACTTTGTGGAAGACAAAGTTAAGAAGATACTTGTACTTCAAGGTCAGGGGGAGCAAAGTTATCTTCCTATTGTTATATGTTGATGATATATTGCTCACATCAAATGACTTAACCATATTGCATGAGGTTAAGCAACTTTTTTGGCCAAGCATTTTGGCATGAAGGATATTAGTAAAGCATCTTTTATCCTAGATATTTAGATTCACTAAGACATATCTCGACACTCTTTAGGTCTCTCACATAATGCATACATTGAGTGTGTGTTACAAAGGTTTAATGTTATTGACTATAAATATGTTGTAGCACCAATCTCTTATCGAGAGAGATTATCTTTGGCACAGTGTCCAAAGAATGAAGTTGAGAGAGAGGCTATGAAAAATGGTCTATATTTTAGTGTGGTTAGTAGTCTGATGTATTCTCAAGTGTGCAATAGGCCAACCATTGCATTTGTTGTTATACTGTTGGGTCGATATCTTGCTAACCCGGGGATATACCACTAGTATGCAAATAAGCAAGTGTTGAGATACTTAAAAGGAACCAAGGATTATATGTTGACATACATAAGGGTTAATTATTTAAACCACGTGGGGTTTATAGCTTCAAATTTTACCATGTGTCCGGATGATAGAAAGTCCACTTCATAATACATTTTTATATTATCAGTTGGTGCAGTATCGTGGAAGAATGTCAAGCAGACACTGGTAACTTCCTCAACTATGCATGTAGTGTTGGATCCCAAATTGTTCTTGGAAGTTAAAACTATGATATATGAAATGTTGGAGGGTAAAAGTTGGAAAATATAGTTGGAACATGTTCATTGAGCATGCTTCGATGTTTTGGCCATAAATTTTTCTCTAGTTATCGAAATGAGACGATTTTTGATTTAAATTAAACTAGAGAAATAGGGCTACAAATTATTTGATGAACTCAAGTTCTAATTCAGTCTCTAAGAGTTTCAATTTTTGGATGGAAATTGAGCACGAAATATTGTTCCAGTGTAAGGATAGTTTGGAAATGTTTGGGTTATAATTTTCAAATTACCAAACCAAATTGAATGATTTTAGTGTCATTAGAAAATTAAGACAATGAGGAACATTTTTCTAGAATGAAGTGTTAGCAAATTCCTTCAATTATTCCATGATAATTAGTTGAGAAGTTTGAAGTATAAGATGTGAGTTTAAAAGACCAAAGGAGGGTAAAATGGGAAGGATAAGCTTAAAGAGGGGCAAAATTGGAAGAAAGACTAAATAAATGGTTTAAAAATAGAAGAAGAAGAGAGGAGGTGTAGTGAATAAGAAAGATGAAGAAGAAAAGTTGTGAAATAGAATAGAAAAGGAGAAAATCGTGGAAGAAGAGACAGAAGGAAGAAAGAAGAAGAAAATAAGAGGAAATCAAGCTTGACAAGGTAAGATCTATGCTATTTTGTTCTTGTTTGGGTTGAAAAAGGAAGTAGAAAGGATGGGTTTTGTGTTGGGAATGAATGGAGAAAGAAGATGGCTTAAGAAAACCCATTTGATTTTTAGGGTTTCTAAGCTAGGTTTTGGTTTTTCTAACTTAGATGGATCATGGGTAGGTTAGGTTTGAGATTGATTTTATTGATTTCATTGGTTGTGGTTTTTGATGTTTTAGGGTTTTTATTGAATTGGAATTGAAATGAGAAATTGGTTGCTTTAGGAAATCAAGAAAGCCCTATTCAAGAGCAAAAGGAAGGGCATCATTGCATTTGGATTTTCAAGAGTTAGACGGTAGGTAATATCTTTATGGTTGTTATGTGATGGGCAAATGCCCTATTTGTTGGAACGCGTACAGTCCAAGTGTTCACAATACACTGCGGAAAATACCATACAACAATATGAAGTATAATTGAAAATACCAAGGATGTACGAAAATACCTTATTGTCATGGATAGGTTGCTTCTTTTTCGGATTCCAAAACACTGCTAACGCGAATGCCCTCTACCGGTATCCACACGAGTATGCACGATCCGGGCTGCGACTGTCGTGTGCTAGCACGTCCTGAAACTCTTTTCAAACGCCGCACGATTTTCCTCTCGGATGGTGGCTAGGGTTTCGTGTAACCTATTGTGTCTTCTTTCTAATTAGACCTAAGCTTCTCTATTTATAGAGAAAACCTAATCCCATTGAAGCCCAATAAGTGTTGGACCTCGAACTTTTCTTAAAATTTTGAATTGTCAAGTGGCATGAAATGAGGAAATTAGAATGAATAAAGAAAAAAAAAGAAAATTAAGAATGTGTATTGTTAGATGAGATTGAGATATATTGAGGTTTCTGTTAAGGTATGACCTAAAATGGCGTTTGAAGTTTAAATGAAATTGTTAGTGAATAAATTGCTTTAATGGAGTTAAA
>JANVCL010373870.1:0-16878 GCA_026546855.1 Erythroxylum incrassatum
TGTGTTTTTCTTATGTTCTATGGGTTATTTATGCTTTTTTTTAGAAGATGGCCAATTTTGTTTTTATGTTGGTTGTATACGGGTTAAACTTTTTTCCCACCTTTAATGCTTCTTTGAGGAAACACTGCTAACTCTTTGATGAAAGGTTTGCGAGAGTATTAAACTTCTAGAAAGGATGTTTATGTTCTTTATTTTGTTTTCAATATTTGGCTAGTTCTCTTCTCTTATCTTCCTCCTCTTTCTTTCTCTCTCTCTCTCTCTCTCTCTCTCTTAACTTTCTCCAGGTTTGCTTTTGTTAATCCTAATGACTAAGTGCAAGCCTATTATCATGCCTACAATCAAGCAAACTGATTTGTTAAATATCTTGTTACTGTTGTTAATATTATAAATGTTATCTTTACCTAAAATAGTGTAAATTAGTCGCATAGGATAGAATGTCCTAGTATTCTCATAGCCTTGTATATACATTACTTTATCTCATTCTCCAAATGTAATACACATAAATTATTCTTCTTAACTTCATATTTTATCATAGACTCAATCCCTTTCTTATTTTTCCTCTACTCTTATGCTTGCCTTAGTCTTCTCTATGGCTCCTAATGATTCTCAATCCATCCGTTGCAATGCCCAACCCACTAAGCCCATCATCCTCATCTCTCTCAATAATACTCTCAAGCTTACTTCCACCAACTATTTGTCATAAAAAACTAAAATTGAAGTTACTCTTATCGGGTACGATCTTCCTAAGTTCATTGACTGATCTTATCTCACCCCTCCCATGACTATCACCCAAGATGACGAATTTGTGTCAAATCCAACCTACCAAACTTGGCTACGTCAGGATAAGTTGATATTTGGTGCAATTGTTGGCACTTTTCCCCCCTCTCTTATTCCCCTTTTATCTCATGGCAAAACAACTCAAGAAGCATGGGAAACCTTATCCAAAACCTATGATGATCCCTCACAAGGCCAACCACATTCCTATCCTTGTGTTTATACTGTCACGACACCCAAAAATTCTCCTAATAGGTGGCTTCTTGATAATGGAGCAACCTACCATTTTACTAATAATCTAGAGAACCTTGCTCTTCACTCTCCTTACGATGGCACCAAAGAGCTCATTATTAGAGATGGTTTTAGCCTAACCATTGAAAACACGGGCTCCACTTCTCTTCTTACTCCCTCTTCTCAATTTCGTTTAACTAATACTCTTCAGGTTCCATTTGTTTCCCGCAACAATATTTCTATGTCTAAGTTTTGTCATGATAAACATGCTTTAATCACTTTCTCATCTATTTCCTTTCTTGTGAAGGATCTTCAAACTGGGGCACCCTTACTTCAAGGCCAAACTAAATCCAGTATTTGTAAGTGGCATCCCACTTGTCTTGCCGTTCATTCAACTATTTTGGACCCCACCTCAAATTGGCATCATAAATTATTATTAAACTTATCACACCGATGAGCTTGCTATTATCATTTAATTAGTATTATTCATTAACTATTATTTGATTATTAATTATGGCATTAAATATTATTAATTATTTTTATTTATGTTATTATTGATTATAAATTATAATATGTTTTTATTAATTCTTATTATTAATTAATTGTTTATTATGTAATTATGTAATTATTATTATTATTATTAACTATAAACTATTTCATGCACGGTTGTGAATAAACAAGTCACAGCCGTGCATATTATTTACTAAATATTATTAATTACTTTTTGATTAATTGTTATTTGATTATTAATTATGGTATTATTCATTAATAATTATTTTATTTATTATAAATTATTATATGTTTTTATTAATTCTTATTATTAATTAATTATCAACTATTTGCTAATTATTTAATTATTCATTATTAATTATTGTTAACAATGTATTATTGCATGCACGTTTGTGGCTAAAATGTTATTATTATTTATTAATTACTATTATTTAATTATTATGCATGTTATTATTAATCATTAATAATATTATTTAATTATTAAGTCTATGCTAACGATCATGCTTTTATCATTTACTAATTATTATTGATTAATTATTATTTGATTATTAATTATGATATTATTCATTATTAATTATTATTAATCATTTTTATTGATGTTATTATTAATTATAAATTATTACATGTTTTTATTAATTATTATTATTAATTGTTAAACATGTAATTATTAATTATTATTATTATTATTAAGCAATGTTATTTTTATTTATTAAATATTTTAATTAATTATTATTGGATTATTAATTATTTTTATTTATTTTATTATTAATTATAAATTTTTACATGTTTTTATTAATTCTGATTATTAATTAATTATTATTTTTAATCGTGCATGTTATTATTATTTATTAAATATTTTTAATTAATTATTGAACAATTATTATTAGATTATTAATTATGATGTTATTCATTATTAAATATTATTATTTATTTATTATAAATTATTACAAGTTTTTATTAATTCCTATTATTAGTTAATTGGTAATTTTGTAATTATTATTATTATTATTAACTATATATTAGTCACAATCGTGCATACTATTATTATTTATTAAATAATATTAATTAATTATTATTTGATTATTATGTTTATTATTAATTACAAAATGTTATTATTTAATTATTAAGTATTTGCTCATGGGTGTGACATGCCTGTGAGCGTGGTATTATATGGCAAAGAGAATCATTTAACAATTATTGTTGATTAATAATTATTTAATAATTATTTATGATATTGATCATTATTAGTTATTATTAACTATTTTATTTATGTTATTATTAATTATAAATTATTACATGTTTTTATTAATTCTTATTATTAATTAATTTTAAATTATTTAATTATCATCATCATCATTATTATTATTATTAACTATATATTTGTCACAATCGTGCATGTTATTATTATTTATTAAATATTATTAAATAATTATTATTTGATTATTATGCATGTTATTATTAATTATAAAGTATTATTATTTAATTATTAAATCTTTGCTCACGGGTGTGACATGTTAAGTCACACCTGTGACCATACTATTATCATTTTATTATTATTATTGAATACTTTTTATTTTATTATTAATTACGCGAAATATTTTTATTTTTTTATCTGATCATTTAGTTGTTTTAGCTGTTGTAGAATCTCCATTTGAGTATGTAGTAATAAGTTTATCTTTTCTTCTAATTGTTTTTGTTGATTGCTAATATCTGAAACTTGCCGTGTTAAAGTGTTCATAAAGTCCTTTTGACATATGTGGTAAGATCTGTAATTTGATTTTGAATGGTATCTAAATGTTTTTGATTTCGGTCAATTGTTGGATCTGTAATTCTAATCGATTCTTTATTAGTAGGTTCAATAAAATGAAGAGGTCTACTAATTCGAAACTGATTGTGATCTATTGTGTAAAGGGAAATTTGGAAGAGGTTGTTCTAAAAATGAATGTCTTTGATTAATGAGTTGACTAGTAAATGGGTATTGACTAATTCGATTAATGGGTTGACTAGTAAATGGGTATTAATTTTGTATGAAATTTTATTCCTACTTTTGCGACATCTTGAAAAAGTTGATCTATATAGATTTGGTCTGTATTTTTAAATTTGATACTATGATGAGAGTTGGTTAAAGCATGACTAATTTGGTAAGTAATTGAAAAGGGATATTGTCTTGATATCATTAAATTTTCTTTGTAAAATTTATATGCAATACTAATAGTATCTTGTAAATCAAAGGATAATAAAGGGGTTCCTAATTTTAATCGTGTGTTAAATTTTATTATTCTATAGGCTAAATTTCCATTCATCATACCAATAACTTAATCATTTAAGTTGGTCATTCGTTTGTCTAAAATAGTCATTCTTATAGGTGAATCAATTCCTTCTTGAAAGGTATATTTAAGTAAAATTTGTATAGTGGAAAGATGAATATAGCCGATTTTCTTTCGTTTATTTTATGGTAATTGTTGTAACTGTCTTGTAATTTGTTCTTGATCTATAAGACTAATTCTAATATGTCCATTACATTGATCTACTCGTACGGGTGTTTCATAAATCATTTTTCCAAAATAAATAAGATTTTGACGATTGAATAATTTTCTAATTACTGATTTATGTATATCTTGTCCTGGTTTTAAATCTAACTAAGCCTTGGCTATCTGTTTTTGTTTATCTTGTGATAATAAAGTAGAGAGTTGAAATGTTCCTAATGATTCAGTTAGTTCTAATGTGTCTACATCTAAGACGGTAGAATCTTTTTCTATTGATTCGGTCATAGTCTAGATTCGTGAATGATAGAGTTGATGATTGGTTTGGTATGTTTCTAAAGACTCTAGATGTTTTGTATATAGGTGGTGTAATTGTTGAACTACAACTAAATGTTCATAATATGGTCTTCTACCTAATGGATTAACTCCTACAAAAGCGATATAATTAATACGGGTTTCATTATATTGTATATGATCTAGATATATATCTATATTATTTTGTGTATGTATTATTTGTTCTTCTATATTAGTATAAATAGGGCAAGTCATATTAACATTTGTCTACAATTAGGGAATAATAGTCTTCTTCATGTAACTCTATAGAATAATATTCTTCTTCGTTGTTGTCTTCATTGTTTAAAATCATGAAATAATCTATTATTTCAAGATTAAATATTTTGTGTCACAAATAATTGAGAGAAATAAAAATATAATCCATACTTGTACATAAATTGTGATCTAAATCAAGGGGATGAACAAACATTATACTAAGAAGTAAGAATAATAGTAAAGGATGAATATAAAGAAAACATAAAGAATATTGAAGGAAAGTAATAAAATAATTCATGCAATAATTAATGAAATAAAATATAAAAAATGTCATGATGAAATGATTAATCAATTAAATATTGAATATGATTATGAATTTCTTTTCTATCTAATTTAACGGATGAATAGATATATTCTGTTTGAGATAATAATTGACGTGCTTCTCTTAAGAGTTGATCATTATGGCATTCTTTTGCTAATTCTAATGTATCTTTATAAAGCTTCCTATAATGCAATTGTTCTTCTTCAATATGATAATAAACATTAATTAGTTATTTAAGATGACGTTTGAAATCAAAATACATTCTTATTAATCAATAAGAAGTTTGATGAGTGATACATAAAATTGTCTAATCTGACATATTTCTGTGATTTTTTCATTGACTAATTCAATGAGTCTAGCGGTATCCTGCATAATACTTAAAGCTAATATCCTGATTGCTTCGGCTTCTGGATCAATTCCTGCATAAAGGGGATCAAGGTAGGTGTTATGTGTGTGCTTATTGCGTGCATGATAAATGATGAGAAATTGTTTTAAATTGGATTCTTGTTCATAAGTTTCTGCAATAAATGCTTTAAGTGCTCTTTTTCGTTCAAAATAACTAGTTGCCATGATGAAATGCTTGCTTAAACTGTATAAAAAAGATAGTTGAGATGAATAATATGCATTGGATAAAAAGCTAAACAAAAATACTGCTGCGCATACCATTTTCGTTTACGCTTGAATGTCAATCCTAGGCGAAATCGCGAAGAGAAACGATGAGCAAACAAAATGTTTATTTAGTTTCTTATATTCAACTGAGAGCTCAGAGGTTACATTTATAGGAAACAAAAAGAACTAAAGGCCAAAAACAAAGAGGCCGGTCGATTTGACATAAAAGAAAAAGTAAAAGGTGAAAGATTCTAAAGTAAAAGATACTACAATAATTTATAAGTTTTTACAACTGTTGGTCACATAGTGGACCTACATACTTACCGGTTGCTTTTGTTTATGCTTTATTCTTCAATAATGATAAGTGCGTCATTGGTGGTGTCTTCTTTTTCCTGTGGTTGATTGACTACTTTAGATGTAGTAGGACAGTGAGGACAGTGATGAGCTGGATATTCACGTAGCTGCTTACAGATTGCATATTTCCATGAATTTGAAAGTTGTGCAAAGATTCCATCCATATGAGTGAACGGTTGACTAAACTGTTGAATAATATGGATTACTTCTTGACTGATAGGTGACTTGTATGCTGAGAGCATGATCATCTGTGGTCCTTTGTAATTGATCTTGAACATTGATTCATTTGTGAAGCGATTGCACTGACTAAAAATGCCTTCTAAGCAGTTGAGGTTGAATTGATTGATTGTGTCCCAATGGAACTCATGTTTTAGGGGTTCATCTAATGGTGGATAAATGCCATTGCTAACTCCAATTTCTAAGTAAGCAATTCGTGGTAATCTAATGGTTGCCATAGTGCATGTGTCTGATTCTTCAAAAATGGGGTAACTGTTGTAGATCTTGATGAAGATTTCTCAATCCTTAGCAAATCTTTCCTTGTAATTCTTGACAGCATGAGTGAAACCGATTGGAAAATCTGCTAAGAGTTGTACATCTTGAAGATAAATTGTATCAATGAGTCCACTTTGAAATAATAAATAAGTGGTTATTGGATGAGCTCTGGGGAAGATAATGGCTTTTGGTCCATATCGTCCTCGATTCTGTGGATAATATTGAAACTTTTTCATTTCTGTAGTCCATTCACTGAGTGCTTGGAAACAACCACAAAACATTTCTTATGTGAGTATTCAGGCTCCTTCTTGTACTACTTTTGTTAGAAGGGAATGAATTCTTTCTAAATTTATGATTTTGCCAAGAGTTTACACATTAGTAGGAATAGTGGAAGGAATGGTATGTATAGTCTTATATTGAGGGCGAAGAGGTGGATTTTGGAATTCTTGTAGTGCTTTTTCTGCTTCAGTTATAGAAGAGAAACTTTTATGTAAAATACCGCTTTTGCCGGTAATATGTATTGCTGCTTGGTGCCATTGATCATAGATGCCTAACATTGGTCCATTATAGATAACATAGACTTTTGATTCCTTTTGATCCTGCTATTTCTAGGATAATTCTTGTCTATGAAGTATTTCTGGTGAGGAGGATGGTGTTTTAGGTCTAACTGGTTGAATACTAGAAGGGGGTGACTATTGGTTTGGTATTGATGGAGTTTTTTCTGAAGTGTCCTGTTCTTCAAGAAGAGTAATGGTAGTTTTAAGGCGGTTGATTTCTTTAGTAACAAGGCTGGTTTTGTGTTGTAATTCTACAAGTTCTAATTCCTTGAGGGTTAATGTTTCCTTTAGCTGTTTGATGATTGTTTCCATTCGCAAGTGAGTATATCTGCAAGAAAATTGTTAGTGGTTTTAATATATTGAATCATAAAGTTGAATTGATTCAATTCAAGTTGCCATCGAATAAAACGACCCTGATTGTAATTGGATTGAATGTTGTATCTAATGAATCCACATAAATACTTGGAATTCGTTTGAATTGTAAATTCAAGAGGTAACAAATCTATGCGCCATTTGTTCAATGTTTTTAGACAGGCCAACGTTTCCTTTTCATGTATTGGAAACTTGAGTTCAGCGGGATTAAATTTCCCTTTTATATACTTGCAAAGTAAATACTTCTTTTGTTTGGGTGGTAGTGCCAAGAGGCATCTTGCCCATGTATACTTGCTAGCATCAATTTGTACTAGCAGTCTATCCTTGGGAAGATAGTTATAAAGAGTTGGTGAATTCTTATAGATCTTCTTTAGTCTTTGAACTGCTTGTGCGTCTGTTGAAGTCCAATTCCACTGATATTTTGTACTGCATTTTAATTGTAAAATTTTTCTTTCCTTTGCTAATTCCTTTAGAAAACCTTGATCAGACATATAATTCAATAATCCAAGAAATTGTTTTACCTGAGTTTTATGGGTTAATTGATCTAGAAATAATTGTAATTTTCTAAGTATATTGGATTGTAATTTTAAGTAACCATTATGAAATTCTATACCTAAATATTCAATGGTTTGTTAAGCAATTTTAGCCTTCTTTTTACTTAAAATAAATCCTTTGTCTTTGCATCGTTGTAAAACTATTTTAACCTTTTTCAAATGATCATCTTTATCTTGATTAGAGTAGATAATAATATCATCTACATATACAAACGTAAAATCTTCTATTCCTTCTAAATTGTTATCTATAAATCTCTGATAAATACTAGGTTTCTGTTTTAATCCAAAAGGTAATACATTCCATTGGAAACGTTTTTTAAGGGGACAAGTAAATATTGTTAATGCTTTTGTATTATCATGTAATCTAAGTTGCCAGTAACCTGATTTGGCATCTAATGTAGTAAACCAAGTATGTCCTTTAAGTTTGTTAATAATATAATCTTTCCTAGGTAATTTATATGCATCGCTTATAGTTGCATCATTTAATTTTTTATAGTTAATAACCATGTGGCGTTTACCTCGTTTCTGTTCGGCTGAATTATTTACATAAAAGGCAAGTGCTGAATGTTTACTAGTACTTAGATTAATTAATCCTTTTTCTAAAAGTTCGGTACATTCAGAAATAAATTCCTTAACATCTTGTTAAGTATAAGGAATATTGTTTCGTATATTGACTTCTTGTGTAGGATCTTTGAGTCGAATTTCAATGAGTTCTTAATTTTGATTTTTAATGGGACCTAATGGGTTTTCACTATAGACTTCATTAAGTAAAGTGTCTATTTCTAATTGAAGGGATATATTGTTGAAAAGATATAAGTGTAAAGAATCTAATTTAGAAGTTATAACCTTAAGCTGTCGGTAATAAGTATGATATATAGGTATCTTTAAAATGATAGATTTCTGATTAATAGTCTTAATGAAGGGGTTTTTTTAATGTAATGTAATGTAAATACTGACAAAATAGATTATATAATTTAAGAAAGTTATTTCCTATAATTAAAGGTAATCCTGATTCCTGTTGATAAATAGAAGGGATTGAAAATGTATAGTTTTCAATTAATATATTATTATAATAACTAACATACCAAATAAATTTGAAACTTCCATCTGCAATCCTAATTTGTAATGGTTTTTCTAGTTTTTTCCATGTAGTTAAGAGTTGTTTAGAGGCAATACAAATAGTTGCTTCTGTGTCTATGTAGGCATTAACTTTTTTATTCTAAATTATTACTTGAATAAAAGTCGTGTTGGGATTCAACTGTTGATTCGGAGTTGCTTTTAGATTCAGATTCACAATAATAAATAGAAGAGATAGTAGAATCTGTGTTATATTTGGATTTAATAGGTTCTAAGTGATTTTGACTGGCTGAATATAAGATATGAACTTTATTATTATATTTTTTCAGTTTTCTTTGGACATTGATTTGCGTAATGACCTTCCTTACAAATCCAACATTTACAACTTTTCTTGCGTTGAGGACAATCTGTTTGTTTAGGTTTAAATTGCCTATATTTACGTTTTCTAAAATATGTTCGATAAGGTTTCAATGGTTTGTTTCTAAATTGTCGGGACAGATAGCGTCTCCAACGATAGGGTTTATTATAGCGATATGATTTTTGTCGTATATGCTTTTTATATTTTTTTGTATCTTATTGGTTCACATCCATATTGCAGTGGTACTTCTGCATTTTGAGCACAATAAGATTGTATGTTTTGATGCTTTAAAGTTTTCTTACATTTTGTTTCTAAACATTGTTTAGCTAATAATTCTTGAGTGAGTAAGATAGCTCCTCCTAAGTTGTAAGCAATGGTATGATTATCGATTCTTTCTTGAAATTTTTTTTTGTACTTTAAAATTCATAGGATAAGGTAATTTTTGAATAAAAATATGTATATACATTTCTTGTTCTGATCTTTATAATTTATAATAATATTTTTTGAACTCACAACTATAATTTTCTAAATAACATATATCACAAATTCTCTTATTATTTAAATGCCTTAATGCTTTTAATCTATTTGCATTAGCAGTTTCTTCTTTGTGTAATATTATATCTTTGCCTAAAAATTCTTTATATATTTCACTTCCAATATCGTAAAAAGTATCTACATCATTTCACTACAAGAAAATAAAACAATTAGTGACGTTTTTAAAACGCCGCAGAATCTCAAAAAACGTCGTAGAATACATTTCGCAATGTTTTAAAAAATGTCACAAAAACGTCGTGGATTGTGGTATAGGCAAAAGGTTTTTGCGACATTTTTTGTAAAACGACACAGAAAATACTAACATTCCGTGACGTTTAAAAAAATGTCACAGAAAGATTGGTCTTTCTCCGACGTGTTTGGCAAATGTCACAGAAAGTTACATTCCGACTTTTCGCGATGTTTCTTAAAAAACGTCACAGAAAGCCTTTCACGACGTTTTTAGAAACGTCGCTGAAAGTCTTCCGTGATGTTTCTATTTTCAAAAATATTAGTAATTTTATTTTTTGAAAATAATTTAAATTTATTAATTTTTCAATTTTAATAATTTTTTAAATAACAAAATTTTTAAACCTTATTTATTTAATATCTATTCAATATTATTTATGAATTTTATTTATTTAATAATTTTTCAATTTTTTTTCAATATATCATTACTTTTAAACATTCGATTATTATTTTTTCACTTTTCAAAAATCATTTTAATTTAATAATTTTTTAATTTTAATAATTATTTTTTAAAATACAAAATTTTTTATATTTTATTATTATTGTTATTTTTCTTTGAATAGAATAAAGGAAAGGGCAAAAATAAATAAATAAATTTAAAAAATAAGAAGCAAAATATTTACTTTTTTTTTAAGGAGAATATTTAATTAAATGACCAAAAGTAAGAGAATGGCCACAAAAAGCTGTGACGGTTTGGCTGTGCATTTGTCCGTTGCCTGAAAGTTAATGTACAGTCGAATGCATCCACTATCCAATTAACCATCTTTTTGGGTTTGTCAAGTGCATATATGGAATAAGTCAATAAACTAAACAATTGGCTTTTAGAAACAAAAAGAAAGAAGAAAAGGCCTAAACGCAGACCATCCATATGCATTGAAGACACGAGGATTCCATATATTCTGAAGCTGACCCATCGATTTCTTGCTTGACACCCCAGTCATCACTCTGCAACCTAAGCTCAGATCCCTTCTGAGTCCCTGCTCTAATCTTTCTCCTGTGCTCTGATATAGTCATTAACGATCAAAAAATTAAACATATCGTGGATATAACTCAGAATTAAGCATATCATAGTTGAAATTTTACTTTTGTTATTGATTGCATTGCGTGCAATTGCTAAAAATTCATCCCATTTGAATTTCCTGAGTTCTTCCTTCTCCACTTTTGAGAGCTCAAAATTTGGTTCCCTTCCACACATAAACGCAACCCTGCAGATACATAAACCTTCGCCTGAAGCTTCAAGATTTAAAATCACACAACAAGAGAAAGTTTAGTCGACCTTATTCATCGCTTTCTAGTTTCCATTTTCCAATGATCTCTATCCATCAAAATCATGTAACTATTATGCCAGAAATTATAATAAACAAAAACCCCTTTCATCTTCAGTATGTTAAATATTAATTCTTAAAATCCCAACACCGAATTAAGATGATGAATTCCAGTCTTAACATTTCTTGTTCCACATAACTGATGGTGGTACCTATGGGTGCTAACCCAGTCAATTGGATTCCCCTGCAATCATCGAACACAGACAAAGGTTTAAAGAATACAACTAACCTGAAGTGCAAGAACACAATATGCAACAAGGTACTCAAGCCATTTGGGAAGCTTGAAACTTCTATGAGAAAGGTTTTTGTGAAAAGGTGCAAACAAACTAATTGCCAGAACAACACTATACAATCTAAGCACTCCAATTGAAGAAAAAAAGTTGCAAACAAACTAAGAAAATGCATTGCCAAAACAACATTGTAGCATAACAATTTTTTTCCTTAATTCAAAATAAATTCTCTGAGGCCAGTCCTTAGACACTTAATCAAGAACATAACTGAAAATAATTACCCAAGTTCTCAACCCAAACAATCCTCTACCCGCAACTTATAGAATGGGTTTCGACCTGCAGAACCCAACTCCAGTTTTGTCCCTAAAGTGAGAAACTTGACAACACAATGCAGCGAAGAGATATAAAAACACGAGATTGACATCAAGATAAAGAATACCCAAAACCCAATGAGCAAAAAAAAACTCACAACAACGATGTTACGGTCGCACCAGGGGATCTGGTCAGCTCCGGTGAACAATTTGGTGATTGACCCAACGAAAGCTGCAATATTTGCTTCCATTTATGTTAACCTTGACTCCTTCTCGTGTGAAGATGACATTCAAGAGTAAGTAGCAACCACTAGACAGCGAAGTTCAGATTGGTTTCAATCAAAAGCTTGCTTTTGTACAAATGGGCATTCCACAAACTCATCAATTTGTATACTAGCTGTTGAGAGGCGCTTTGCTTATGAATTTTCCCATTCCACAAACTCATCAATTCGCCCATTTCGAGTCCGAAAATTTCTAGATTTAAGATCTACAAGGACCTCAACGAAACCTAATTCCAAAACAAAAATAAAAAAAAAAGTGCCAAAAAAAGAAAAATCACTTAGCTTTCCCGGTATCGGACTTTGATTTACCTCCTTTCATAGCGTTACCAGTGCAATTTAGTAGAGCTGTGCTTCCGGTTTGAGAGAGAGAGATAAAGAGAGATGGGAGGAATGGAAAAGAGCGGAGGGATTATTTGTTAGGACCGAAAAGTGGAGAAGAAGAAACCAGAAGACGAAATGCGACAGAAGAAAGTAGCAAAATGGTGGGAAGTGTAAACTTTTAAATATGAATTGAACAAACGCGACGTTTTCTTTGGCAAAGCGCTACTATTTTACAATGTTTTATTGAAAAAACGTTACAAAAAGTGTGACAAATCTGTGACATTTTATAAAAGCGTCCCAAAAAATTGGTTCTTTTTGTGACGCTTTTTAAACGTTATTAAAAGACTGAATAATTGGTGCGTTTTTTTTTAAACGTTGCAAATTCTATATATTTGTTGTAGTGTTTGTAGGAGCTTGAAAATGGGGTGTACTCCTTCATGCTATTTCATTTTCTTAAAGAAAACTTTGTAGTATGTCTCTAGTTTTATAAAGGGTAAAATTCTATAATGAATCCTTATTATGTAAATCTTTAAATGGTTTTTCTACTTGTAATAACAATTGAATTCTATTAGACCATTCTAAAATTAGATTTTCAGGATTTGTAGTACAATCTAAATTAATTATTTCATCGGATCCTAATGTAATATGTTTTGGATTATATTCAGTTGGATATTTTCGTATTTTTGATCATTTATAATAATATCCTTGTTGATTAAGAAAATTTGTATCTTCTGTTCATTGATAATTATGTGGTTGAAAATCCTTTTTTCGTTTATCTCCAACGATTTCATCTTTCATTTTTAATTCTTTATTTAATTCTCTAGCTCTACTATTTTCAGGTTTATCTTTATTATCTTCCATAAATACTTCTTAGTCTGATTCCCATCCATATATGATTTCATTATTTTCATTTTTCGTTACTTCATTCTTAGCTTCTGGATTTTTATTGTCAATGGTGGTACATATTTGTTCGATGGAATTACGATTTAATTTTTGTACTAAAGAGTTTAATTAAGCTAATTGTTGTTGAATGTTACGTTCGACATCTTCTAATGGTTCTTGCTCGGGTACTTCTATATTATTCATGTCTTCCAATTAAATGTATTCTAAAAATATGATTATAAAAATCTAGTTCGTTACTAACAAATTGATAAATATTTCTTATAAATCGTAGATCAAATTAGAGTTCTTCGAGTTCATCATCAGTGATAGATTCATTATGAGTATTAATATAATTAATGAGTCGATCAGCAGATTCCTGAGTTTCCCATTTGATATTGCATGACTAATTGTTGCGTTTCATTTTTATATTGTGTTAATAAAGTACAAAGAGAACATTGATTATGATTATCTAGATTTTCCATGGTTTTGTTATAATGACTAGCGCTGATACCACCTTGCGCTGAGTGCACAGAATTTGATAGGATTTAATAAAAGCATGTAATAATTTATAATTAATAATAATATAAATAAAATAATTAATAATATTTAATACTGAATAACACCATAATTAATAATCAAATAATAATTAATTAAAATATTTAATAAATAATAATAACATGCATGGTTAATAATAGTAATTAATAGTTACATATTTAACAATTAATTCAAAAAAAGAATTAATTAAAACATGTAATAATTTATAATCAATAATAACATAAATAAAAATATTTAATAATATTTAATAATGAATAATATCATAATTAATAATCAAATAATAATTAATCAATAATAATTATTAAATGATAATAGCATGCTCACGGGTGTGACACACTCATGAACAAATATTTCATAATTAAATAATAATATGCATAATAATCAAATAATAACTTATTAATAATATTTAATAAATAATAATAATATGCACGATTGCGACTAATATATAGTTAATAATAATAATAATAACAACAACATAATTAACAATTAATTAACAATAAGAATTAATAAAACATGCAATAATTTATAATTAATGATAACATAAATAAAAATAGTCAATAATTAATAATACCATAATTAATAATCAAATAATAATTAGTCAATAATTAATTAAAATATTTAATAAATAATAATAATAACGTGCATAGTTAATAATAATAATTACTAATTAAATTTTTAACAATTAATTAATAAGAAGAATTAATAGAAACATGTAATAATTTATAATTTATAATAACATAAATAATAATATTTATTAATGAATAATATCATAATTAATAATCAAATAATTAATAGTCAACAATAATTATTATATGATAATAACTTGCTCGTTAGCATAGACTAAATAATTAAATAGTAATATTTAATAATTAATAATACATACATAATTATTAAATATTATTATTTAATAATTAATAATAACATTTTTCACAAACATGCATGCGATAGTATACAGTTAATAATAATTAATAATTAAATAATTAACAATTAATTAATATTAAAAATTAATAAAAAACATGTAATAACTTATTATTATTATTAATATATATAAAAATATTTAATAGTGAATAATACTATAATTAATAATCAAATAACAATTAATAAAAAATTAATTAATAATATTTAGTAAATAATAATAACATGCACGGTTGCGACAACCGTGCATGCAATAGTTTATAGTTAATAATAATAATATTTAATAATTAATTTAATAAGAAGAATTAATAAAAACATGTAATAATTTATAATAAGTAATAACATAAATAACAATATTTAATAATAAATAATACCTTAATTAATAATCAAATAATAATTAATGGATAAACTAAACACTAAACCAATCTCGATAAATGGTAAGATGCATGTAGAAACAAAACGTAAGAAAAGAAAAAAAAAGCATAGTATGAATCACGGCTGTGACAATTTTAGTTAAAGCCGCGACAAAAAAAGATGATAGAAACCGTTAATGAAACAGACAATGGGATGGAATTTCGTGGTCGTCCAAGATAAAATCATTTAGATTTAAATAAAAAAGAAAATGGGCAAAGTTCACCAAGTATCCTAATCCAGTAATCCTTTTGATGCACTAAAAGGGTATGTTTTTAACATGCTTATGTTCTTTTAATATATTGGCCAAACTGGGATACTTTGGCAAGAACATGGCCTGGCAAATACTTCCTAATTAGATATATTTAATTGTATAAAAATATTATGATAAAATATACATCATGTAAAAGAAAGAATTCCTAGCTCTGAACCTCTTATAATGACTGTCTTTTGGTGCATGGCAACATTTGGATCACCAAATCAAAACGCAAAAATTTACACGTGTGAAAGGAAAGTGGTCGGGTCGGCTATGCCAGGCCCAGGCCCGTTTCTACCTGTCCACAGCCCATCAGGAGTTATTTCTCATGCAAACACAAAGATCTACATAAAGACCTAAACCTAGCATCTACGTCGTATATAAGGTACTATTCTACCATGATACAGGTACGAGATTACAATCCTAGCTTCTTCTCTATTCTTAGCAACCGAAACTCTCTCAAAATTCTAACTTGAGCGTCGGAGGGGCCTTCCGGGAACCAACCCCATCGAGCCATTATTTGTTTTGCAGGTATTCATCAGCCAAAGCCACTTAGAATTATGGATCTAAGCAATGATGTTCCGCCCCAACAAAATCCGACTGAACCAGAAAGAAATGAATGTGTATTTATGTATCATAACTTGGGCATGACATATGTGAATTTTGCGTAGAAAACTCTTTCAATGGCTTTACTCATAAAAGATGAGCTATCTTCCGTCTAGCGAGCAGATTTGGCTTCTTGGTTCATATGAAACTAGTAAAAAGAATAATTATATATCATGTACACAAAAAGACAACCATTAATTAGATACTTTTGTCGTTTGCCACATTCATTTGTTCACAAACCCTGACCACTTCTTTTTTGATATTTCTTAGGTGGTCCACCAAAATAATGATACAATTTTTTATTATTATATTTAGTCATTCATAAAATTGATTGCGGATTTGGCATCTAAGCATATAATTGGTCGAGTCATGATAATGCCCCATTTGCTTCACGTCCATGCCCCTTTTCTTTAAAATGAACGCTTCTGAGATTATCGATTCATTCTACATATATCCTATCCACAGACATTGTGTTTCATAACTCAAAGCAACATGAAATCTACTCCAGACGAAGCTCACCTAAACCAAGTCGAGGATGGAAAAGACGAGATAATTGGATATGCTATGCAACTTGCACTTGGATCTGTACTACCTATGACACTAAAAGCAGCAATCGAGCTTGGCGTTTTCGAGATTATAGCTCGAGAGGGTTCTGACGCTAAGCTCTCTGCTTCAGACATTGCAGCCAAGATTTCCACGCAAAACCCTGATGCACCCTTGATGCTAGACCGTATTCTGAGGCTTTTGGCTAGCCACCAAGTGC
>JANVCL010374108.1:0-16813 GCA_026546855.1 Erythroxylum incrassatum
TTTTATTTAATTTATAATTATTATTAGTAATAAAATATTTATTATTATTTTAAAAACTTTGAAAAAAAGGGGGGAAAAAGAGGTAGCAGGGATGGAGGGAAATTTTGAAAATTTTTGAAAATTTTGCAAAAAAATCCCCCAAATTTTTAAAATTTGGTACCGGCCGGTATTTGATTGGTATTTTGAATACCGGCCGGTACTGACGAAATTGGCCGGTACCTACCGGTATTTTTGACCGATACCACGTACACCCGTACCGGTACCAGTTTTTGGCCGGAACGAAACGTACCGGCCAGTACGGTACGGAATACAAAACACTGGACTCAAGTCATAAATCTGCACATTTAATAAACTACTAAATGATCATAACAATAGCTAACAACATCTTTCAAATTTCAGTAACAATAAAATCACTAATAATAATAGCAGCAATAACAAAATACTAGTAGTAGCAACCAAATAACAATATCAGATTGCAAAACATTAGATTTCTCTGCATATTTTTAGATGTAAAATCATTAATAATAGTATCAAGATCAATATTGTCCAATATATCATTCTTGATATGTAAAATAGTTACATCATTCAAGCTTTCTTATTAATGACCTCAGTAGGTTTTTAATAATTTTAATTTTGAAAAACTTCTCTCAACTAATGCTACAGTTATAGGTACACTCGATAGAATTTTATAAGCAATTAAAACATTTGAATAACATTTTGCAACTTTAAATTTAAGAATTTCAATAGAAGAAATTAGTTTATTTGGCAATTATCATAAGAAAAAGTAGTTGTAAAATTCTCTTAGATCATTATCATCCAACGACCTTAACTTCTTTAAATCAAATAAGAATCTAAAAATAATTTCAAATATCGTTAATTGTTTAAATTTATTCTTCAACAAGATAATTTTCATATCCAAAATAATTAGATATGCTAAAAGAGAGGTAGGCCATTATATATGGCTGATAAAGATATGATAGCCAATGAATGTAAACATCCGTTTAAGAAAATATCAAATATTACAAAAATGCCCCAATAGTTATCTTTTTTTTTCAAAATTTTTATTATATACGTTTAGATAAATGCTCATCCATTATAATCTAATAACTTATAAGACCTCCTATAACTTAGTTCATCCTACTTGAGATCTTATCTTACACATTTAAAAGTTTAATTTTTTTTAAATTCTACTCTCCAAAAATCATCAACCCCATATGAAGGGCCATCAAAATTTTAATTGAAAATTGGAGTTTAAATGAAAAGTCAAAGATTGAAATTTCAATTATGTATTAGGATCAAATATTATTATATTAGCAAAATATATTGTTGTTAATAAAGATGTTAGCATATATCTTAATTGATGGTTGGAACCAAATTCCTCTTTAGCTCTATTTAATAAAGTTTGAAATTCAGAATAAGAAATTTAACTATAAATTTTTTCTTTGCAGTTTCTGCAAGGTAAAGTACCAGGGATTTTTTTTGTATATATAAACATCTTGAAGTAGATTTATTGACTTTTTAATTTCGACACCTTTTTAATGAATAAATTTATTAATTTTTAAAATTAAACTCTTTTAATAAATATATTTTTAATTTTTAACTCTTTTAATACATGCCTTTATGAATCTAGGCCCCAGGCAAGGACAGAGAATCCATATAAGTTAAATTTTGAAACAACTTCATATAGAATCCCATAATCAATTTTTCCATCAATGTAGTGTATAATTTGTTTAACTACTCCAAAGTGGTGCTTTGTAGGACTTTGCATGTACCTAGAAATAATACCATAGAAAAAATAATATCAGGTCTGGTGTGAGTTAAAAAAATTAATCCACCGACTAAACTCCTAAAATTCCTTGCATTTGTCTTTTAGTTCCATTTTCAAATTGTAACTTTTCATTTATATCCATAGGTGTATTAATTGGCTTGCACTCAAGCATGTTAAACCTTTCGGGAATGTCTCTTATGTACTTTTGAGAGAAAAAAATTCCACCAACTCCTTGTTTCACCTTAAGTTGAAGAAAATAACTCATTAATCCTATGTCTGACCTTTCAAAAAATTCTCCATCATACATGACTTGAATTTAATCAAAAGAACTTGTATATATGATATCATCAACATATAGATAGACGATGATAAAATCACCTATACCTTATTTCTTTATGTAAAGCGTAGGCTTATTCTCACTCTTTTTAAAGCCACTTTGTACAAAGTAATTATCAATCTTATTGTACCTTGATCGTGGAGCTTGTTTTAACCCATAAAGAGTCCTTTTCAAGTTATACAAGCCTTTTTTCTCTTCAATTTCAAAACGTTCCGTCTGAATAACATACACTTCATCACATAATTCATAATTTAAGAAAGTAGATTTAATATCAAAATGATAGACATATCAATAAAATTGTGTAGCTAATGCTAAGGCAATTATCACAATTTCAAAACGAGCTATTGGAGAGAGTTTCTTCAAAATCATTACCGTATTGTTGCGTATACCTTTTTGCCAAAAATCATGCTTTATATTTTTGTAAACTTCCATCCATGTTATTGATAGGCCCCTCTCCTGAGACGACTAGGCAGCCTGTCCGACACCCCAGCGTAAACTTCCAGTCGATATCTGATTCTATTGGAAGGTTCCAGTAGAGCTAAGCCTATTGTCCTCTTAATGAAAAGGCTTAACTCAACATTAATAAATGTAAACAGTGGAGGTTGTTTTTTTTTTCAAAAATCATTGTATTAAAAATTTTAGCAGTATAACGATCATAGTTTTTTTAATTTCCAAAGCCCCTGAAAATGTTTAAAATACTTCTATATTCACACTAAGTTCTCCATTACCAATTTTGGACTTCAAGTCCGCTCACAAGTAACCTCGAATAGTTAAATCAATTAATTTTAAAAAGGCTAAAACATATTCTTGCATTTAATTTAAAAACATTTATATACATACATTCTTTACACAAAAATATATTCAAAACATTTCATAGATATGAAATAGTTCCCAAAAAGTATTTACAAGGCAAAAATGCCTACACGACAGCGCGTGGCGAAGTTAACTACTCGTGAGGTGGAGTTTTTATTGCTAAAGCCCCTAAGCATGCACTAGAGAGGTTGTATTTTAAAAAATATAAAATAGAGTGTGAGTTAATCAAGCTCAGTGAGTGATACATTTTCTGGTCAAATCATATTTAACAATTTAAACCTTCCTAAAATAAATTCATTTTATTTCGTGTAATACAATACCAATATAAAAACATATATGCTTCCTCAAACTAAATTAACATATCTTTTAATTTAAAATTCATCATAAGCAATAATATAATTCATACTTCTTAAAATTAAATTCAATATTACAAATAAAGTAAGTGCAATTCCATATTTTAAAATTTTTTCTCAAATTACTTTTAAAATAAATAGTGATAGAATTATTATTTTCATAAATTTTCTTACACATCATAGCCCACCACTAATTTCTTTACCACATGATACCCTAGGCATAAAATCACGGAGCTAGCTCTACATTGCTTACCTGTAACTGGTTAACCACTATTTACAGAGCTGGTTCTATGTCGCTTACTTGTAACAATTTTGACTAGCACTATATATACTCTATACGTGCAGAGGGCAACACAAACACTTTACTAATTGACCCATTCTCTCTTTCTTTTTCCACTAATAACTCTAAACGCCCCTCAAACATTGTCATGCATGATTGGAATACTTTAACTGGTATAATAACATGTATAAAACCTAATGGTATACTATAGGCTAAAAATCATTTTCTTAGTACCTTAACTTTTGGCTTAGAATTTAAACCATTTAGTAAATAAAAAGCAACTCATACATTTACAACTTGTCTTATTTTTGAAATCAATTATGAGAGGATTTTATAATAATAACAATAATAATAAAATTCATAATCATACAATTTAATGCATAATTTAAAATCACATGTCATCAATTCTTTTACAATGAATTTATTCATATAAAATAATTAAAATACACTCACAGTTTTGCAAATATATCGCCAAGCACAATTATGCATTTTGTGCCTTTTCTTTACTTACACAAATCGCATTTTGCTTAGGCATTTATTTTCAAATTTGAAAATAAAGCATTAAAACTATATTTTCGGTTTAACAGAATTCGAGATTAGTGTTTAATAACGTAAAACGTACGCTAATTGTATTTCTGCTTTAACTTCTATAAGCTAATATATTGTTCTCCGTTTCAAAATCTAACTTTGAAAATTACTTAAATATCATCTTTTACCCATTCTGACTTAACAATATCTTCAAAACACTATCTCACCCAATTAATTCACCATATGACTAAATATGTAATGCTGTCAATGCTAACGTTTTCCATTTGAATTTTCATAATAACAACCTTAAACTTTTTGCTTATTTACACCATAAAAATAATTAGACTTCAACAACTGACACCAGCAACTACATTTCCTTTTAAGGTCGAATTGCCCTCATCACACACATCTATATATTATCATTTCATTTTCTTTCCAATTTTTCAACACAATTCACCTAAGATCCATGTCAAGCATCATCCAAACACATCAAATTAAAAATTACAATTTTTCTCCAACAATTTTCTAGCTTGGCCAAATTGATACACATCAATTATCCTTCTAACTTCTTAACATATCATATCACAAATACATGTTTTAAAACCTATAACATTATCCCACTCACACAATATCATCTCCATCCATTTAACCAAAAAAATCCTCAAACTTACTTAAACTTCACCTAGTTCAAATTCATCATCTAAGCCACCAATCAATTTCATTTTTATTTTCAACACACTAATTAGCTTCCTCCATATATGAATTGAAGCCCAAACACAAAAAATGGAATCAAACCAAATTTTAATCACAAAATGCTAACCTTCACCAATTCTTTCAAGCTTGATCTCTTGTTTTACTTTTTTACTTTCAATCCTTAAGTGCTTCCATGCTTACTATTTATTCCATGGCAAGTCAAAAACCACCACTGATTATAAATAAATATCCCACTAAGAAACCAACAAAACTAGTAGCTTAAGCTAGGAAAACTTACCAAATTTTCTTTTAATCTCTTGGGTAATTGATAAGCACTTAGACTTGATCAACATTTCTTTAAATCACACTCAAAATCCATTAAAACCAGCTGCCCTCTTCTTCCTATTCTCCTTGGCCAAATTCCAACTTAGTTTCTCTTCTTTTCCTTTTCTTTTTCACTCTCATGGGTAACACACTAAATGAAGCAATTCATGGCTAAATTTTGCTTTTTATACTCTGCACTAAAGCCTTAAACTTTCCATAATTATGTTACGAGCCCCCATTAACCCTAATAAACAAATATTATCTCATTTAGTGCATTACACATGTCATTTTATCATTAGTCATCTCTAATGACTCATCACCATGTAATTAATGATTCTTAACCCTTAAGAAATCCTCCGATTGGTCGTTAAGTGTGGTTCATTAATCCACTAATACCATTTTATACAAAAGACCAAAATACCCTTCAATGAATTTAATTCACCATTTAATCGAATTAAATTATGAAAATATTCCACAACTATCTTATCATCAAATTAACCATGAAATACTCTCATTAGGGTCAATACTTATTGATTGGATGCTTTTAAATTTTTTTGAATGGATTTAAAATTATCAATACCCATTATTTTCCAAAAAGGGCTTTTAATCCTAAACTTTCAGAACTCCTCAAATCCATCTAATCAGAATTATTTTTTATGCGTTTCAGTATCATTAGACTAATACCTACTCCAAATATTTTCAATTTTTTGAGGTTTTGGGTCCCCAAAAATCACCATCAAGTAGAAATACTATTCATTAGAATTCATTATACATTTGGAAGTACTATTTAATGAAGATAAAATTTACATTGGAATGAAAGGAAAAGGTTAGGGTTTTACAGTTATACTTTGTCTTGAACACCTATTTTAGACCAAATGCATTTTTTCCTTCAAGTAAATCCACTAACTCCTAAGTTTCATTTTTTCTATTGCCATCAACTCTTCTCTCATTACATCTTGCCATACTTTTTGTTTGATAACATTCTCAAAAGTTGTAGGGCATGAATCAGAAAACAAAGTGAAAAGAGTACTCATATTTTCAATTCTAATTACCTCATAATCTTTCACCAAGTAGGCCTTCTTCTAACATAACGAAGTGCTTCTTCTTCATTTATTTCAGCAACTGCTTATGGAGTTTCAATATCTGATTTTTGAGGTGATGAAGCTGAAGATGTCGAAGCTGAGAATCTCGGTGAAGATGAGGACACTTGATTGATTGATGTCACTACTTGAACTATTTTCCCCTACAAATGGAATATGAATTTTAGCCTTTTTGTCATCATTTTTCCAATTCCAAATTGCTTCCCTATTAAGTATTATATTTCTACTAATAAACACCTTGCCACTAAGGGGTTATATATTTGATATGCTTTTGATGGAGTCAATAACCAAAAAAATGTACTTCTTAGATTTTTCATTAAGTTTATGACGAACTTGAGAACTCACCAAAGCTTAAGCAATACACCCAAAATTCTTAAATAGCTTACGGAAGGTTTCTACCTTTCCAAGCTTTGCATGGTGTCAACAATTACACTAAATATAGTTTCAACACAAAATTAATTCGAAAGCCCTTTTGCTTGCAATAGGCTTCTTGCCATTTCTATCATAGTTTGTTTTTTTCTTTCATCAACTCGATTTTGCTCCGAAGTGTAGGGTGAGGTCAACTGCCTACAAATACCATTTTCTATACAAAATGAGTGAGTTCATTAGAAACAAATTCACCACCTCTACTAGTGCAGAGCGTTTTCACATTTAATTTGCTTTCTTTCTTAACCAATTCCTTTAATTTTCAAAAATGCTCAAAAGTTTTAGATTGATTCACCAAAAATAAAACCAACCTATTCAATTAAATTCATTTGTAAAAGTAAAAAATAATGACTTTAACTAAATGATTCTGTGTCCATAGGTCCATATAAATCAACATGTATTAAGTCAAGGCATCTGGAAGCCTTTCAAGCATTTCCTATCAGAAATGACTTGTTTGTTTTCCATATATGCATCCTTCATATAAAGTAATCCAATCGATTTTTAGTAAACCATGAACTATACCTTCTTGACTTAACAACTTCAACCCCTTGATATTAAGATTCTCATAACTCAAATGCCATAACTTTAGTCCTTGCTTGTATTGACAACTAAAGCAAAGTTTTCCATCTTGGACAATTCTGATGAGAACATATAATTTCTTATGATTTTAACTCTAGCAATAGCATTTCCTGTTTTCCTATCTCTAATTACCCAAGCTTCATCATTAAAAAATAATGTGTACCCACCATCCATTAACTGTCTTACACTAAAAAAACAATATGTGTCAAACTAGGAACAAGTTGTACATTATCAAGAAGCTTAATGTACCATTATTATTATTGATTGCCACAGTGCCTTTTCCTTTAACTTTAATACTTTTGTTATCACCAAGCTTGACCTTTAGTTTTTTATTCTCATCAAGATCCTTAAAAATGGATATGTTCCCATCATATGGTTAAAGCAATTATTATCGATGAACCACACTTCACTTGAAACATCGTTAATATCACAATAAGCCATAAAAATTTACTTTCCTCAACATTTTCAATTATTGTAAAATTCATTTTCTCATCCTTGTACCAAAAATCATGATTTGTGCTTAATTATTTATGCATTCACTCATTAACATTTAATTATTATTGTTATGAAATGCTTAAGATACATATTTTACTTCATATTTGGTCATCATCAACACCCAGTTAAAATCTCACTAAGATTTGGGGTCTGAAGAGGTCCAATAGTATGCAGCCTTACCACAACATAGTAAAGAGTGAAAATGAGTTAAAAACACATTCCTTAAGATGCTTATCTTGATTTCAAACCTATTTGTCTTTATGGAACAAAAAGAAAATGGATTAGAGTGAAGATGGAGCAAGAAAATGCAAGAAATGAAGTGTTCACCTTGATTTGGTGCACGATTGTGCATAATTTCGAAAGATGCATTATTTTGGTGTCGTGCATCTAACCATGCATCTTCCTAAAACCCTAAATTTTCACATGAATAGATATTTGAGTGGTCAAATAAAGGATGGATTATTTTTGGAGCAAGAGGGGCAACAAAAATCCTACTTCTTGGGCATTTATGGATGGCTAATCTTCGTTCTTCCTGTTCAGAGGGTAGATCGAAGCTGAGGATCACATTTGAGAATATCTCCATTGTGTATTGTTGAATCTCTCTCTCTCAAGGGATTGTTTAAGTTATTCTATGTCTATTGATTTGGGTATTTGTGTAAAGATGATTTGAATATGTTCTTTAGATTGTTTTTATGTAAACCCATTGCTATAATCTCAAATACGATACGTAATAATTATGTTTTGGATTCATTTGTGGCAACTAATGATGTTGAGTCATTAAGGGTAATATAAAATAGGTTAAATGACTTGAGCTTGTGTGATTTTTGCCTAGATTGATTTGTTTTCCTTATTCGTAATGCGATTGTCTAACTAAATCTAAAGAGCTTGTTTTAGGTTATTTAATAACTAGGTTTTGTTAAAGAGCTTGTTTTAATTAAATTTGACCTAAGGGAAAATCAGGGTTAATAGAACTTATTGTTAACCTACGATTAATAGTTTCTAAGAGAGATGTGAATTTTTTTTTAATGAAGTATGTTATGTAAGCTGAGATTGAACCAAAAACTAAATTCCAAACTCATTCATCAATTTTCTAATTTTTAGTCGATTTAGTTTGATTTGTTTTTATTATTTTAATTTTACATTATTTTGTAATTCAAAAACTAACCAAACCCCCCAAGATCCTAATCATCAATTCTTTTCATTACAAAAGCTACACAAAGACTCCTTGTGGATATGATCCCTACTCACTGCTGCTATAAATCTTAGTGTGTAGAGTTATGTTTATTTTCTGGTGCGTTTGATACGTATCAAGAATTTTGGTGCCATTATCGGGGAGTGTAGTACTTTAGTTTTTTCTTTTGATTTCAATTGGTGTTTTGTGTATATATATATATTTGTTTATGATTTTTTAGTTATTTCTTATTTTTATGATTGTTATTTTTAGTGTATGGTAGCAATAAGATCTCCACATAGAGAACCTCTACAATTTGATTTGGAGATCAAAAGAACATTACGAAGGTTATGTAATGAAACCAGAACAACCTTGGGAATACAATAAGGAATTAAACTTGAGGAAGCCATGGCCAATCTAAGAACTTTAAGAGAGTTGGTTGCTCCCGATTTGACTCAAAGTCCTTTATGCATGTCTTTTCCCACTTTTGCTAAAAATGTTGCTTTTGAGCTTAAATATGGCCTAACCTATCTTTTGCCCAACTTTTATGGTTTTCCAGGTGATTACGCTCATAAGCATCTTAAGGAGCTCGATGTGGTCTGTCTAAGCTGAAACCTCCAAGGGTGACATATGAGTAGATATTGTTAAGGGTCTTCCCATTCTCACTGAAGAATGCGGCTAAAGAATAGCTTTTTGATCTACTCGTTGAGAGCACTAGCATATGGATTGAAATGAAGAGGTTGTATTTGGAAAAATACGTTTCAGCTTAAAAAATAGCCAACATAAGAAAGGAAATATGCGAGGTAAAGCAACACAACAGAGAGTCCCTTTATGAGTATTGGGAATGCTTTAAAAAGTTATGTGCCAATTGTCCTCACCGTAACTTTTTATATCAACTCCTTATCCAATATTTCTACAAGGGATAGTTACCTATGGAAAGGATTTTGGTCGATGCAGCGAGTGGCAGGGCACTATGTGAGAAGACTCCTATGGAGGCCAGAATTCTTATTAAGCGTATGGTCACAAACGCCTAACAATTTGGCACTCTTAATGATGTTTGTTGGATAAACAAGCTAAATACTTCATCCATTGAACATCATTTAGATGAGTTAACTTCTTCTGTTAGAAAACTTGCAATTAGATAGGCACAGGTAAGGGCATGCAGAATATGTGCAAATACAAGCCATCTGACTGATGGTGCCCAACATTACAAGAGGAAAGTGTGGAATACGTAAATGTTGTAGGAGAGAATTTTCCTAACTAATACAACCAATATTCCCAGACGTATAACCCACATTGGAGAGACTATCCCAACCTGAGTTATGGGAGAAATAATATAATTACTTCCCAAATAGACCACAAGGAGCACAACTATTCGAATCAAGGCTATAAGGCTCCTTTACCTTAGGTACGCCATTAGAATATATAGTTAAGTCTCTTGCAACTAACATTTTGCAATTGCAACAGGGTGCGCAATACTTTTAGCGAGAGACTAGATCTAAATTTTACGAGGTGAATTCTAACATTCATAATTTGGAGAACAAGGTGAGCTAGATGATAGTGGCAATATACTGTCTAGAAGTCTAAAGAGGAGGAAAATTGCCATCACAAATTGAGACAAATATGAATAATGTTAATGCAATCACCTTGAGGAGTGGTAGGAAGCTTGAGGACCCTGAAAGAATTACTTAAACGATGGCAAATGAAGAAGACATTGAGAAGGAGTTTGAAAAAGAAAGGGATATACCATTGAGTTCAAAGGTAAATGCCAAATTCCCAATTGTTGTAAAGACTTTCCTCTACCTTTTCCTAGCAAGTTAGCAAAGTCAAACAAGGAGGATAAGGATAAGGAGATCAAGGAGACTTTTTGGAAGGTTGAGGTGAATATCTCACTGTTAGATGCAATTAAGCAAATGCTAAGGTAAGCAAAATTTCTCAAGGAATTATGTACAAACAGGCGAAAGATAAGGGGTAATGAAATTATTAGGATGAGTGAAACTATTTATGTAGTTTTTAAAAAGAAAATACCTCCTAAGTGTAAGGACCCAGACATGTTTACTACTCCTTGCAAAATTGATAACACTAAGATTAAACAGGCCATGTTAGATTTAGGAGCATCGATTAATGTTATGCCTCATTTTATATGTGCCATTAAAAGAAAATAGTATTACCATACAATTGGTTGATCATACTAACGCTTGCCAAGATGGGGTGATCGAGGATGTGCTTGCGCAAGTAAATGAACTAATATTTCTTGTTGATTTTTATATGATTGACATGAATGATGAAACTTCCTATACCCCAATACCTATCTTAATAGGGAGACCATTTCTTAACATAACCCAAAATAAGATAAATGTTTGTGATAGTATCCTCACGATGGAATTTAATAGGGAAGTTACTCATTTTAATATTTTTGATGTTAATAAGAACTCCCATAATGATCGTTCTATTTTTGCAATTAATGTGATTGAAATTTTAATACAAGAAGATTGTAAGTAGAAGCATACAAGTAAACAAGCAGTGGTTTCAAAAAAGGAGAAGAGCAAAGATTTGAATGTCTCATTAAAAGCTTGATCATTGGTTAAAAAGCGCTTCTTTATTGCACTAAATACAAAGAGTTTCTGTATAAATTTCGTCCTTATTAGGTTGATCATTTTGTATAAATAATGCCTTTCCTTATGGTGTAGTAGAGAATAAAAGTTTAAAAATAAGGAAGACATTGCATGTAAGTGGTCATTGACTCAAACCTTATCCTAAAGATGGTCAAGTGGAAAATGGTAAAGTTGTGATTCCTAGAGATCAAACTTTTGTAACATGATGAGCAAACATAGAGTCAAACCAGCGACAATAAACAAAGACACCGCTTGGGAGGCAACCCAAAGAAAGTTTGTTTCTTTTCATTTACATTCTCGCATTTATTGTTTTTGCTAAATGCTCCATTTCTTACATTTGATTTTACATTAGGGACAATGTAAGTTTTAAGTGTGGGGATGGGGATCTTTGTTTTCATGCACGTTTTTAAGCTTGTTTGTTGCTTATATGTATTTCTTTGCTTATCTTTGTTTCTTAGGTATTTTAAAAATCAATCAAACAAACAAACAATTTCGCTTTTCCCATTACTTTTAGGGCTATATAGTCATAATTAGAAAGTGAATTGACTAGAAAATTCATGGCAACTCGAGCATTTACTTTTACTCTTGTAATTGATCAATATAAATTATCTTTAGAAGAGTAGTGACTAATGGTAGCCCCAAGCCAATGAGATTTTGAACCTTTATAAACTGACACATCCATATTAGTTTTATTGTCTTTTGTTTATGTGTGATCTTCATAACACGTACATCCTAACTTAGCTCTGATTTTCTATTCAAGACCACAGTTTTATCACAAACATTAACTTGAAAATGATATAGGCACTCTTTGTTTTTACAAGCTACATTAGCCAAATAGCCTAAAAATCGAAATGATTTTTCCTTTAGATAAGCCCACTTGAGCTTTATTATCCTTTCTTTTTGTGCTAACCACATTATATGCTTTAAATGTAATTAAATGTCCTACCTAAGCCTTAAAGCTAGTAAAGCATTTGTTGATTGTTGATGATTGTGGATGCATAAAAGTATAAGTGTGAGGATTTGCATACATGCAGGTTGATTATAATTTATGCAATTCTATTTTATGTCATATCAATGAATTCCATTGTTGTTGTAGCTTATTTCCATTTTTGATGAATAAAATAAAAAATAAAAAAGAAAAGAAAAGAAAAGAAAGAAAAATATGTTTAAATAAAAGTATTAAGGAGGAAATGCATTTGTTTTGTAAAGTTATTCATGATTAGTTTTTCTCTTAAAGATATATGGAATGAGTGATTTGAGTATGATGCATATAAGGAAGATGTTGTTTTGAAGGATCACCACTGATGGTTATAATGTATTATATATCATCAATTTTTATGAGAGATCCCTCCTAACTGCTTATGTTTCATGACAGTTGTGGTGTGAGAGCTTGAATCTGAACTATGAAATATAGTTTTGCATTCATCATAGCTGATGGTACCCAGTTTCGAGTGAATGTTGCCTCAGCCCAATCTTGAGTATCGCTTATGGCGTAGATCTGACCAACTCCTTCTCTGCTGGCTATTATCAACTGCTGATGATGACATCGTTAGCCTTGTTACTCAATCTCAATCTTTTGTTGAAGTTTGGGTTACTCTTGAGATGCTATTTGCTCAAACTAGCATGGTTAAAGTCCTGCAATTAAAAGAGCAGTTATCATTTGTCAAAAAGGGATATGACACTATCAGTGTATATATGCAGAAAATAAAAATTATTAGTAACTCCCTCCTTTTGGTTAGTCATCCAGTCTCTGAATCTGAGCTAATTCTCAGTGCTCTTGCTGGTTTAAGACAAGATTATGATCCTATTGTGTGTCTATTATCGAATACTATGGCATTTTCCTCCTTACAGGATGTCCAAAGCACTCTTCTTATGCATGACATTTCATTGTCGTTTGCACAAACAATTTGCTCTCAAGACTCTTGGTTCTTTACACTACTTTCTTGGTTTCAAAGTCCTTAGAAATTCTACAGGTCTGTATCTCTCTCAACAAAAACATATTCATGATCTACCACAAAGGGCCAATATGCATACCTGTAAGCCGTGTTCCACTCCTGTCCCTTCTGGCTAGAAGCTCTCTGCCTTTGATGGTGATCCTATTGCAAATCCTTCAGATTATCGCAACTTTGTTGGTGGTCTTCAGTATCTATGCCACAATCGTCCTGATATTTGTTTCATTGTCAACAAATTAAGTCAATTTTTAACTAATCCACTTCAACCGTACTGGGTTGCTTTAAAGAGGGTTCTTCGATACTTAAGAGATACTGCTGAAACATAACTCCTTTTTCGTTCTTCTTTGTCCCCTTTACAGATCCATGCCTTTTTTGACTCTGACTGGGCTAGCTTTGTTGATGATCGGAAATCCACCTCTGAAGGATATGTTTTTCTTGGTGGAAATCTCATCCATTGGAGCTCCAAAAAGCAACCAGTTGTCGCTTGCTCCAGTTCCGAAGCGGAATATCGGGCTCTCTCGATCCTCTCGACTGAGATCATTTGACTTTTATTCTTTCTCTCCGAATTAGAGTTTACACCCTCTCATTGCCCAATCATTTAATGCGACAACAATGGAGCTTGAACTTTGTCGCAAAATGCTGTGTATCACACTCGAACGAAGCACATTGAAATTGATGTGCATTTTATCCGTGAACGAGTTGCTGATGGAATCCTAGAGATCAACTATGTTAGCTCTGAAAACTAACTTGCGGATCTCTTCACTAAGGAGGCGTTTGGTTCACAGAAGGTAATACGAAAAGGAATAGGAATGAATATAGTAAGGAATGAGAATGTAGTATAGTCAGTAATGAATCTCATTCCTCTAGTAATCCATAGGTATAGAGTATTGCTGAAAATGGAGGAATGAAAGTGTTACCCCTGTTGATACCAAACATGAGTTTTCATTCCATACCCAAATATTTCTTCCCATTACCTCCAAACAAGCACCCCCTAAACCTATGACTATCGATCGACACTTCGTCTTATGTGGCAAACTCAATCTTCACAGCCCACGAAGCTTGCAATTGACGTTGTTGTTTGGTGATTTCTGCGAGTTCTACCGTTAAACTCATAACTTATTTTGTATATATGTAGAGATAGCGGAAACTTGGTTTTGAATATTTTCTAACTGTTTTTGTGTATATTCGGCCGTAGGTTGTGTAATCTGAACATGTGTTAAAGATCTTGGTATAGAAAATGAACTAGATCTAATTAGTGCAGGGCCATTATTCGAAGTGGAGGCTGTATCCTGACTAAAAGAATGTCTTCTATCTAGATTTGGCTGTATTATAATGGGACATTGAATAACTGATAGAAGTGTTAATTTTTGTTGAAATTTTGTACCTACTTCAACAAATAAATATCAGAGTCTATCTCACAAACAATCAGCCCATAGAAATAAAAGCCCATCAGCTGAGCAATAACAAATATTCTAGAAGGGACATCCATTACAATATCTGTATATTCTTTCTGTTGTAACGGTAAGATTTTTCCAGCTGTAGTTTTGTTACAAAAAATGTATATAAAGACTCACTCGATAGTACACCATAACGTGAGAAATAAGACGTTATTCATACAAATTGTAAAATCTTTCGTCTACCATCTTATTTATCATAGTTTAGTCAGTCGAAAAGGTCTTACTCCACAAGAAATCGTGATGGACGTTTAGATCGTACTTCGTGCCTTGAGCCCTGACAACATCTGGCAACATGTCATTTCCGAGAGCTTGCAGAAGTCACTATATAGTGCCTCATGCGCTTCTTTTAGCTGTATAACCTTCCACTTTTTCTCCTCTTTGAGGATTGCTAGTCAGTCTGTCATTGTCCATAGAAAGTTGACTTACGTCTCTAAGCAGACCATTCTATCTTTATAGCAGCGGATTCAGTGGAATCAAGCAAGGACCTCAAAGCCCTTATAAACACAAGGATATAATGCTCAAGTAGACGTAGTGTTGATAGCAATTGATAAAGGAAACCACTTATTGTGCTGTACAGAGGTGAAAATGCACTCCTATGTCACCTTGTTCAAGTACTTATGGTTTATATGGAGGACCAAGCCTAACTCCATTATACAAAATCAATCACCTTCACGTCCCAACTGTGGGAAGAATGCCTCGATCTTAATCCTCGACCCTTTAACCTACTATGTTGAGCGATCATGCTTACAGAGTCAATGCTGCCTCACCTGTCACTTCCATAGGACAAATGTACTCTACCGACCCACTAGGTTAACCTCCTAGTCTATGGGGGTCTCTCTCCTCTTTCTTGTAAGGAGCAGCCCTTGCTAGTTGCTACACTTATTCGCCTCGTTCATTAGCTCGAGCAGATTTATACTATTCCCATAAAAGACAAGTTGAATTGTTAGAAACCTGAAAGAAACGCAAATAGTAACAGGAAACAGCATACGTCTCTCTTTGTCAAAAACGTCAGCCTCAAGTTTGTTTCCTCATCTAATATGGCATCCTTAGGTGTAAAGGAAGAGACTTTTTCAATAGAATATTTGATTTCTCATTGAACACTACGCGACTCTTACTACAAAACTAAAATAAGGGCTACATACCCCTGTAAATATTTGAACCTCTGGCGACTTGTCCACTAGCCTGAGAAAACATGAACTTCTCCATTCATGGATATCATAAGGATATATATACCAAGAGTACCATTTTAGTCTCGGAGTTTAGGCTATATCACCTAAGAGATTTCCCTGCAAGCTTGAGTTGCTTCATGTATCTCAGTAAGGCCACTAATGACTTCATATCACATAGATGAAGGGCTCAAATAAAACATGCTATAATTCCGCACATGTGAGAATGCAGCTAGTTTAGGCATATCTCCTTAATAATTCTATACATAACGTTGTAAAATGACTACCTTGTTCCATTCTTAAAGCTCTCATAATAGTCACCGATCTCAATAGGCTTAGGTCATCTTCCACCATTTCACTAAAATTTTACGCCACTAAATTTAGTGAAAAAAGATTATTAGAATATTATCTTTTACATCAAATTTAGTATTACTTCGGTCATTCTATACTAAATTATTTTTAAAGAATATACTACGATAATATAGTTATTAACTAAATTAATTTATATTTATACAATGATTTTTATTTATGTATTTATAGAAATTAAAATAAAATCATTATTATTAATTAATTAATTTATGCTTTATATTAAATTAATATTATGTAACAAATATAATTAATATTATTGTAACAATAAATTAATTTTTTAAATCAACATTGTGGTTTAAATTTATGTAACTTTTATTTCAAATTTACTTTTTATTCTTAACATATTTTATTAATAAATTTATAACACTTATAAATAAGAATTATAAA
>JANVCL010374254.1:0-16764 GCA_026546855.1 Erythroxylum incrassatum
CTTTATGATTAAATATGAGATATTTAATAAATAAGGATCAATATGAGATATTGATTCTTATATGGGCATAATTGGTAATTAATTAAAGTTATTTGTAATTCTAATTAAATTTTAATTGAAATTAATATTTAATTTCAATTAAATTACTAAAAATGTCCCAAGCTTATTATAAATAGGCTTAAGCTCTATGTAGCTAGCACTTCATGCTTAACCCTCTATGTAAAAATTACAAAGTTCTCTCAACTCATTCTGTGGATACCGTTAAAGGCCGGACACTTGTGCGGTTATGGTGATTGAGACGAATCGCTTTCAGAAACAATTCAAGGGAGGCATCAAGAAAAACATCAAGCTCCGGAATAAGGTACGAATTAAATTCCGCTTTAATATTATTCGTGTTAATCACTTTATAGATTTAAATAGATTTTGATTTTCGAGAAATCAAAAATCACGAAAGAGATTCGTGATTATTTCGCTGCGGTCGGATCGGATCCTGTCTAAATTTTTTAACAGTGTGAACTACAATTCTATACTGCGTATGTATGAAAATATACCCTGAAATTTTAAACTGTTCCATGTCAACTACTATAATTTTCACTCCCAACACTTCCTTCAATTATACATCGATGAATATATCAAATATAGATTTGAGTTGTGAGAATTGAATAGCCATATTCCCACCGCGATTCATATTTTTCCCGACGACTTACGTTTTACGTTTTCCATTTGAGAAGGAATCTGAGGCTCTTAGCATACTTAAGTGCATGAATGTACGTAGATTTCAACAGAAATAGTGCGAGAGACAAGTAAAAGAAACACGTTTTTGTGTAAGTAAAATTGGTTTCTTGTAGCAAAGTAACACTAAAATAAACTTTTGGCTATGAAAAAAAAATAGCTATAAACTCACTAATAGTTATTTGCCACATTTACTTTCTTCGCACAAAATATCACCAAATCCTGTGGCTAAAAAATTATAAACGACGTATTGAAAAATTATAGACGGAAACTATTACATATGAAAATTTTTCATAGTTAAAGCATTAACAAAATGTATCTAAAAATTGAATCTTTAGGCAACAACTAACCGACGACGAAAATAAAACTTAGCCAATTATTTTTGGCGATGTTTTTATCTTCATAGCTAAATACTATTAGCTACATTTTCCATAATGTAGCTAAATATTATTAGTACGTTTTTTGTAACGTAGCTAAAGATTTTTAGCTATTTTTTAAGAAACGTAGTCAAATATTTTTAGCTACATTTCTAAAATATTTTTAGTTACGTTTTTACTATTTTGTGGAAATATCAATCTAACCTACCATATAATATTATATTTTAAGATCTATCTAAATAAAATTAATTTTTATCTTGTAAGATGAAACGTTACTTTAATGTATTTATAAGCACTTGAACAACCACAAAATAAATTTTACATTTTCATCAAGAATATTCCTCAGTAATCTGAGTAAGTTTGTATGGTAGGTTGGCAAAGCTTTCATGGTTATTCTTCTCGAAGTTCCAAGTTAGAAACTCAATGTTAGTAATTAATTACTAACCCAAGTAAAATGGTTGCATTGAATAACACAATATGGCGTCTATCTAGACTAAACAAAAAATATTGAATCCACTCCTATTTGATCAAAGAGAAATAGATGACCAAGTTTTGTTGTGAGTACCAATTAAGAGTTCACAAAAGATTCCAATATATTGTGACACGAGACTCGGTAGATAAGGTAAAGAAATTTTCTATGTCTAGATCCCTAAGACAGCTCCTTGTACATTCAAAAACATCTCTTGAAATAGACAAAGATCTTCCCCTAATAGTTGGTTCATTGATAGCAAATAGTTTCATTGGTTGTTGAAAGCCTTAAAAATTTAATGCTTTGCTACCCTTTTCCAAGCCCAACAACTGCTTGGCACTAACTAAACCAGCAGAAGATACATTAACCAATTTCCTAGACGTAGTATGGAATAATAAATTAAATGAACCCCATGTACCATACGTTTCACTTAAGGAATAAACAGTATAGAACAATCACCTTATATTCTTCACAATTCTTTGAAAAATTAAATCCCAAAATACATAGTATATGCAATCACACATTTTCATTCACATTCTCTAGAACATTTCCCTAATCATGTATGGACCATTGGGACATCATCACCGCCTCCATTTTCATTTATGTTCTCTAGAAGATTTAGACAACCTTTACACAATACATAGTATATGCAATCACACATCCATCCAATAGTTTCTTAACAAAAAATGAGATATAAAGAATAGAAAGAGAGAGAGTTGAGTTGAAAGATTAAAAATCTTGATGAAGAAGATCGACCATTGAAGGCAAGTGGTGATCAGACTTTAGTGAACATTTTTATTATGCACATATTTGTTCTTCAGTAGGGAGGTTTCTGGCATTAGAAAATATCTGCCATGTTGACATTTTACGATGAGTTTATGTTAATGGTTTCATTATGAAAACCCAATAAAAGCAAAAGCATGTCATATATATAAAGCGCAAACATTAAAACATGATAGAGAGAAGTTAGAGGTATTATTACAATAGTTAGACAATGGGATGTTGGTTTTCTATTGCATTGTAATGAAATGGGTATAAAACTATAGATCAAGAAATTGAAGGAAAGTTGGAATAAAGCACACTTGCATTAAAAAAGTTTTAACATATGCAACTATGAATAATATATCATCAAACTATTTGGCTTTTTCAAGTGAAAGACCAAAGCAAGCTAGTCTAACATTGCAATGGAAGTTGGAACAGCTATCTGCTTCAGCAGTTTAATCTCAGCTACAACTTGGTTCATCCAAATATGGTAACCAAGATAATGACTTGATTGCTTTAACCTTCGACAATTTTCGTAAGAGTCCTGCACATCAAAGTAGTAAATTATAATGAAGGCCAAGAAAATATAATTTGATAAATGCAATTGTTAAAATTAAGATGAATTGGTTGTGAAATCTAAATTTTGTTGTCACACTTACCCAAATGGGATTTATTTGATTGCTAGCAATTCAATGTCCAATTGTAAATTCAGGAGACATTATACTAAATGTCTTTTCTAACCAAATATATCAGTTTATTGAACCAAAAATTTGATGAGCAATATTGTGAAATCTTGATGGTAACAAAGGAAACTGAGAATAAGAGATGTATATAAGGTTTAACATGAAGGTAAATAGTTTATCCTAATCGGGAATGCATTTACTATCTCCTAATTAAACCATTTTGGTTAGAAGAAAAAAGTTGACCCATTAGTTAAAAGTAAACATATGCTTTATTTTCGTATTTAGCACAAGCAAAAGAGTAAGTTTTTTCACATCTCTCTTTTCTTACCCATGGTTTTTCCATGAATCAGTGTTCAGTTTGATCATGTATCCAACCTTTCACGAGATTTTTGATTGGACTTGAAATAGATACTCAACCTTTACAAATCAAGTTTTTGAAAAAAAATTAATGAAACAAAGAGATGGGTAGACATCTCACTTCTATTGTTGCATTTGGATGAATTTGTTAAACTCCTTTACTTCCATATGTTGTTCAAGAGGAACTATTAGTAAACGTTGCAAGACAATTAAATAAGTTCAAATTAACTAAAGCATTACCATTGTCTTTTAGTTGATACAAAGATGCTATTTAAGTTCATCATCTCCAATCTCAATCAAAACATTTCCCACTCATTAAGAATGTTGCTTACAAGAATATCTACTCCTTTAGATGGTTGAATGAACGCAATACATGAATAGCTAAGTAGCAGTCAAAATACATTGAAACACTTGAAACATTGTTTGTCAAAAGGAGAAGGAAAATATAGTTGCATTATAGATAGTTTGTCCGCAAACAAATAACTAAAGGAACATGAATAAACATATTATAATTGCACTTAAAAGTTGCCAGCGAATGAACAACGAATAGTACTGGAGATATTTAGGTTGCTGGAGTAGTTTTGACTTAAAAGCACCCTAATTTCAATTGTACAACGATGTGAATTCAATTGTACAAGCATAAGCTTTGCAGTAGGAAAAAATGAAATAATCTTTGAATTAAAAAATAAAATGTGCAGTGAACTGAGTTTATCTTGTTTTATAGATCTTTTAACAAGCAAGTGATACAAATTCCCCAAATAACTATACAATTAACATACAAGCTAAACATAGGAAATATGTAGTCATAAGTTTCCACTATGATATTTGTTCAAGTACACAAACATGCACAGATTGTATTCTAAAACTATTAATTGGATAAGATTAAAAATCAATGCAACATTGCATTATTCATTAAACAAGCACTACTTAACCAAAATCAACATAATGAAGTTATGATGTAGTTAATTCTAGCTTCACAACATTAATTGAAATCTACAAATATTAACATAGTTCCTGATACACATGATTTGCAGCATCATTGGAAACTGCTATAGCTTTATGGTCTAAAAACCTAGAGGCCAAAGCAAGCGGCGTGATAAAGAAATTATATTAAAGGATTTTTAGAACTGACTTAAGTTCAAACAAAAATGATATCTATTTATTTTTAAACCTTATAACATTATGATTTTAACATCAATAAGAACAAAATTATACTCTGTTAATGGCTAACACAAGATACAAACAACAACTACATAGAATATATGAGACCTTCTATAACATAAGAGAGATCAAGGTAGCTCAATCGGGCAAATAGAAATCCAATAATCAAGTTACACAGAATAATAAGGATTGTATATGACATACCGAGAAACAAACGAAGACAGACAAGGGAGCTGCTGGACTTGGTATTAATGAGTTTTTCTAAATTTTAATAAGTAAGAAGAGTATTTATTGAAATTTGTTTTCAATTAAATTTTGTTAAAGTAGTTAAGATATTTGGAAATAGTTTCCAATAAGATTTCAATTTTGTTTTCAAACCAAATTAAATTTATATTCGGAATAGAAATTTAATTCATTTAGGAACCAATGAATTTAATTTAATGTAATTATTCAAGGAGTTGGAAATATTATTTTAGATTATAAGCATCAATAACTTGAATCAAAAGAAGCTTAATATTTTATACATATAATTTGATTATGACTGCATAAGTTGTATACTTTATTTATATGTTTGATATATATATATATATATTAGATGCATGTTAAATTGTATGTTTTATATATGTGATATTTTACATGCAATTTTGTGTTTAATGAGATTAACGAAATTAAATTTTTCATTAAAATGTTAAGTAGATGATGAGAACGTGATTGTCACCTTCCATTGTTATAAGAATAAACTAGAGTTCTATTTATTACTAGGTTTGTTGAGCAAACTCCAGGCCATTTTAACACGAATATATTTAGTCTTATAACAATAGGTCCTGCTTAACTAAATTTATGCGATTTAGATGAGAAAACTAACAATCATATGAATTTAAAAGCAAGGTTAGGAATAACATATAAGATATGTTTTGGCAAAAGCTGTCACCTAAAGAATATAAGAGTCACATGAGACGTAATTGATAAAGTTGTTACTACCTAATTTAAATTTATTTGGTTTTTTTAGCAAACTCAAGATCACATAAATTTGAATAAGATCCTATCACATTAGAAAGATTATAATGATCTTTGTGAATAGTAGTGATGACTATTATTTGAATAAAATGGTGGGAGTAACAAAATACATTATTAAAGTCTTAATCTTATTTGGTAGTCATAGCATATAATTAATTACTTGCTTTTCTTAAATTTATATTTTTGTTCTAAGTATAATTTATCTCATTTAGTGTAGTTGATATTAAGGGTTAATGAACCAAATTTCTTGGACATAAGTTATGTTAGATAGAAAAAGTTGTATGTCTATTATGCAATTTTGCTATTAATCCTTTTTAAGTATTTGGTGTAAAATTTTTAAAGATATGTCAAAATATATAGATGACAAAAAAATATTGACATTTTGAGTTAAATAATGTCTCATAAACTTTGATGACAACATGTAAGATGTATGTCATAATCATAATAGAAATATGTAAGAGGTTGCATGAAGTAAAGCTGAAAGGTAAAATACCTTGATGAAATTGTTTCACTCAATTTAGCCTACTAACAACACAAATATGGACTTTAATTAAAGGCTTTACTATAGAATGACAATAGTTTTTATTAGAAGAAATGATTGCATGACTTTTCTTGCCTATATGAAATATGATAGAGATCATATATATTTCTAGTTTATGCTTATGAGTATTAGATATTGAATTTAGATTCAACATTATTATAATGCTCAATGTGTCATAAGAAATATATTGTTAAGTAAAATTAGTTGATCCAAGTTTATGCAAATAGTTTGTATGTGTTGGATCAAAGGAGACTTATGCTTAACATAATCGAAACTATCCTTTTACATCATGCTGGTTAAATCAACATAATGAGAATCATAAAGTTACATACTAGGATATATGTATCCTTTTGATTATGAACCATATGAAACTTATAAAGTTTTTTAAGTTGAAGAATAACCAAATCAACCTTTGGTGAAAGGATAATGATGGTATTTAAGTTTTAAATTTATATGATGTAATGGATGGAATAACAATTCATAAAAGGATTATACTTGTATTTCATTAGATTACTGATGACTTTATCTGATATAGTTATAAGTATTAAATGAAATATTGATTTAAATATTTTAAAAAGTTCAAATAGTTTAAATATAAGTAGAAATTAAGTATTGAGAACACTGACGCACTTCGATAAGATCGATTTGGTGAGTTAAAGATTTTCAGTTATCTGTGGAGAATGAGATTCTTTAGTGAATACCTTCGTAATAAAATTCCTTAAGAGTATGGATTTATATAAGGAGGAAAATACAATATGAGATTTTTTATGGTGCAATATTATTTCTTATTATGCCTAGTACAATGACTTACCTTCAATAGTTCCAATTAAATAAATTAGCAATATTTCACATTAGATATAGAATGCTAAGACTTTGAAAGAGTTAAGGTTAATGATTTAAGGATGTGATGCTTATTCGAAGCATATATCACCCATAAAGTTTAGAACTAAATTGGATAATAAAAGGTGATGAAATATCTAAAAGGTTGGATATAATCTTATAGGCTTATTGAAGAATTTTTTTTTCAATGTATACTTATAGGATAATGGTTCTCATAAGTTGTAGGAGTAAGATGAAAATTTAAAATTTCATAACAATATATCCAATTGGAACTAGTGCCTTTGTTGATACATTTAATGTATAGTTAAAAGGTTATGAGACGTTAAAAGATTCACTTTCAAAAAGTTTGTTATGGAGATGATTGTGAATTTATCATGTCTACAAAAAGGTTAGATGGAATATAGTTGTCCTATTTAATGGTAGTATGTGGAGACATATTACTCACAAAGAATAATAATTCATATCTTCAATTGCTAAAAATATAATTGTTTAAGACCAACTCTTAATGGATTTGAAAAGGTAAGAACTTAATTCTAGGAATTAGATCTATAAAGATATATTAGAAGTTGTTTACCTATTCTAAGTCCAAGTACATAGATAATGTACTAAAGATGTTCAGTATTTGAAATATATAATAGTTGTGAAGTATTAAAGATATCCATTAGTCTCTGTATGAGTTGATATTTAAGTTCATGGTTATATGGATATTAACTTTAGAAGTAATATATTGTAAACATTAGAGTCATTGGGTATGCAAAAAGGAGCTAAGGTCTCATCAATGATCTAATGATACATTTAGGGAAATTTTCTTAATTACGAGGATAATTAAGATGAAAATTGTAAGATTTAAATAAGTGCTGACCATAGAGAATCTTATAGAAGCTATTGTTCCAGCAGTAGCATAATCGTCAGATGATGATAACGTATAAGATACTTAAATGATTGGCTTAATACAAACAGGAGATTGTTGGTTTATGCCCAACAGACAATCAGTCGGTTGTAGTTTAGTGATAAAATAATTTAAAGGAATTCTTTATCTTATATATATTAGATGTATATGATAAAGTTTATGGGATAATTATACATTTGAATGAAATTATGATGAGGTTATAATTATGAGATTTCATATTGCATTTATGTATTATCCCTAAACTTTTCCTAGTCATTTTTCTATTAAGACTGGACATTAATAGAATGTAAAAAGACAAGTACACTTTATATTTTTGCTTATGAAAGAAGTAGTTAATTATGGGATGATTATACATTGAAATGAAATTATGATGAGATTATAATTATGAGATTCATATTGCATTTATGTATTATCCTTAAATTGTTCCTAGTCATTATTCTATAAAGATTAGACATTAACAGAATGCAAAACGACTAGTATATATTATGTTTTTCTTTATAAAGGAAGTAGTCAATCTCATACACTAAAGTATGGAGATACTTATACAAACATGTAGGTGCTTTTGAAGACAAGTTCACTTAACTATCCCTGTATGAGAAATCTATTTAGAACGTTACTTGTATGTCTATGGAAACTCTCATTGTGATGTTTGTATAAGTGATCCTTTAACTTGAAATCTCCAAACTTGTCTTATATAGGGATTGCTATGTTTTGATACTACTTATGACCTATTCTAGTAAAGATAGCTTATTCAGTACTCATTTAAAGTAGCAATGAATTATATGAAGGTAGTTAAGTGATCAATATATGATTCATCACGTTGAAGTAATAATGGAGAATGTTTCATTATTCTTAATTAGTATTGATTGAAAATCTTGGCCAAGGTAGAGTGACATTTTGTAAACAGTTTGCAAATGTTATTAATTAAATCAATAGCTAATGATAGAGAACTAATATGATTGGACTTAAAATAGAGTAAAGATTAATTATATATTCTATGTCTAATCAAAACATTGTATGATAAAAGGATTGAATAATACGAAGAAATTATGCACGAAAAGATTAATCAATACCACTTTGACTTTCTTAAATATTTGGGTGGTTATAATGTGTTGTTAGATGCTAATCTTAATCTATGGATATAAAAGTATTTAATTAGATAATTAAAGATAAATTAGAGGAGTTTAATTTGTTTAATCCTAAATATGATTAAGAGTTATAATTTATATCCATTTTCAACATATTTGAGAACCCAATGGGTCACACGCAAAGAATAGGTTGAAGAGAAAAATGATATTTTAATCAAGTTGGATTTTATTGTAAAGTTTGAAAACCTTTATAATTAAAAATGAGATATTTAATAATTCAGGATTAATACGAGATATTTGATCTTATTTGCACATATTGGTATTTAATTTGAATTATTTTCATTTTTAATTAAAGTTTAAATAAAATTAAAATTTAATTTCAATTAAATTACTAAATGTCCAAAACTTATTATAAATATGCTTAAGCTATAAAGGAGCTAGCATTCCTTGCTTAATCTTCTCTACAATAGTTGCAAATTTCTTTTAACTCGTTATTTGGATACCGTTAAAGGCTGAATATTTGTGTGGCTATGGTGATTGAGATGAGCTAGTTTTGGAAACGGTTTGAGGGATACGATAGGAAAATAATCAAGTTTTGAAATAAGGTACGAATTAAGATTTATGTTTTTTATATGATTTAATTGTTTAATCATTTTATAGAATTTAAGTGATCTTGGCTTTCGGGAAATAAAATACTAAAACGTTTCAAAATTATTTTGCTGCGTACAGTTCAGATGCTGGCTTGACTTCCAAACATCTTCTACTTAAGAAATTGAATTATTGAATTTTTCCTTAATAATATGTTATTTTGTTATATTAATTTGAATCATCTCTTTTGTTTGGAATATATTTTGGTGCCTAAATAGGAAAATTATTGCTTGTTTTTTTAGGAGATGAAAAGTGGAGATTGCATCAAATTAGAGAATTATTGGTCAAATTCATGAATTTTGGGGAAAAAAGGATAGATTGGTGCAATGGATAAGGCGAGATCACACCGAATGATAGATTCACTTAAAGAGAAATTTCTTTCCATCCTTATTATGTAGGGATTTGGATTTTTTTAGATAGAGGATCTTTGCAAGATAGGAAGAGAATAGGGTTTGAGTAGAAAAACAATAGGAAGACACGTCTTTCACGTCTCCAACATCTTCTTTCGTTTCTTTTGAGTTTCATCTTTCTTCTATTTTGGTGTTGGAACAAAAGTCATGCGTGACTAAACTCAAATATTATAATCCAAGGGGATTCAAAACTCTAGTTATAACCTCGTAAGGTTTTGTTCTAAACTTATGTTCATATTTTAATTCAAGTATTCCTTGTTTTATGTTTTCTATTTCACAAATAATTAATATCGATTGATTTGAAAAACTAATCTAATGTTGATTATTCTATATCCATCCATGAATTCAATGATCCGTAATTGTCATGAAGGATTGGTACAAGTAGCAAATAGTTATTTATAAATTTGCATATTTAACTTATAAGAAATAAGAAAACTAAGTTGAATGGTTGTAGCTATCTCAATTATTTAATTTAGGGTCTAATCTTTTTCACTAAGCTTATTGTTGTCAGTTAATTTATATGGAATACTATCATACGTAGTCAATTAATGGTAAGTTTTGGTTTGGATTTTAGGTTTACACCAATTAATTTAAGAAAAAATGAGACTATTATAATTATCCTAATATGTTTCAGACTAACTACTTGAATTATGAAAAATATTCTTTTTAGACCAATGATCAATGTTACAATTAGATAAGATCTTTCCCATGAATCATAATTAAGTGCCCTTGAATTTCTCACTTTTGTATTTAGTTAATTTAATTAGAATCCTTGTTAAACTTAGTTTATTAGTCACTTAATCATAAATCCCCTACTTTGTTTTGTTGAAATTAAGAAACTATTTTTTAGTTCTCTTGGGATTCAACCTGATTCCATGACTACTACAAGCGTTTAGAGAATTAGAATTAATTTTAAGGGCTTCCATAACCTGATTAAAATTTTGACATTGTTGCCTGGGAACCGTTTTAGTTTCTTAGTTTCTTTGTGTTATTTCACAGTTTACTGTTAATCTCTGGTCTTGTATGACTTGTTCTTCTCAGACATGTTAATTGTAATATAATCCAAAATTAAGAAGACAGTTTATCGTTTAAGGAAAGAGACTAACCAAGGAAATGTTCTTTCACCTTTAAAAGTGAAAGTTGAAATAGATCTAACAATTGGTGAAGACTTTAATTTTTAAGAATTTAAAGAAAAGATGGCAAATCCTAACTCTAGAACGTTCAGGGAGTTAGCGGCACCAAATTTGAATAGACAACCATTATGCATACTATTTCCAGATGTTGAGGTAGATTTTGAAATGAAATCTAGTTTGATTCATTTACTCCCAATTTTTTGTGGTCTTGCAGACTAAAAATTTGAAGGAATTTCATTATGTCTACTCTGGAATGAAGCCACAAGGGGTGATAGAAGAATAAACTAATCTTACAGCCTTTCCAGTCTTATTGAAAGATAAGGCAGAAGATTCGTTACATTATCTTCCCCCTGGCTTAGTGACAACATGAAATGAGATAAAAAGATTGTTTCAAGAGAAGTTCTTTCCTGTATCATGAGCAACTAATATCATAAAGGAGATATATAGGATAAGACAATTCACTGAAAAAAAACATGGTATAAATATTAGGAAATGTTTAAGGAGTTATGTGCCAACTACCCACACCATCAAATTCCTAACCAACTTTTGATTTAGTGCTTTTTTGAAGGACTATTACTAATGGATCGGATTATGGTTGATGCAGTTAGTGGAGGAGCTTTCGCAAATAAAACACTTAAAGCATCTAGATAATTGATATCAAATATGGCAAAAACTTATCAACATTTTGGGACAATGCGTGAATGAGGTAAGTAATATGAACGTTAAGGATAAAATTTAAAATATAACTACTATAGTTCGTCAAATGGTTATAAGTCAATTGCATAATAATTTCATTACAAGCCGCTTTTACCATTATTTTTGTTAATATCCTTAATAATTTTGAGCCTCTAAATTGAAGGAATTGAATCGAGCTTATTTGCATATAATTTTGACTATTTCCGTGAAAAGTAAATTAATTGGTTCAAGTTGCATTGTTTAAATTTTTATTTTTTATATTTATAAAATGGGGAAGAAGTATAACAAAAGGAAAAAATAAAGCTCCTCTTTGATTTTCTTGTTAAAAAAAGAAAAAGAAAGAAAAAAGTAAAAGAAAAGTAATTGAAAATGATGCTATTTGAATAAGTGAGTTTTAGATTGATTTAAGTTTAAACTTGTGTGGATAATTTTGAATGATTTCCTTTAATTTATTTAACCTAAAAATGTATTTTTTGTCATACCTTACCTAAGCTACGCTGCAACCCTTACCAAGTCTCTTTGATTTATGCATTAAGTTCTTTTTTGTTAAATAGTGGAGATATGATTCTTGACCAAGCTTATATAAATAACTTGCTATGCTTTAATGTGAGAGCTTAATGAACCCTAAACACTTTAAGTGTGTAGAGTGAAATCCATGAGTGGGTGTTAAGTTTTGGTTTATTTGATTTTGATGGAATTCATGAGATGTTATGTTTTAATTCTAACAATGTGTCCTATGAGTGCTTATTCTCTTGATTGTTATTTTATCCTAAACCTTTAATGTGTATTAGCTTTTAGGATATTTCTCGATAACTTGAAAGAAGATGAGGGGTTGTTACGAGGATGATTGATATATTGAATTGATGTATGCTTGAGGATAAGCATGAGTTCGGTGTGGGAGAATTTGATACATTATTATTTTATTATGTTAATTGGAATTATCTCTTTTATTTTGGATATATTTTGATGCTTAAGTAGGAAAATAAATGTTTGTTTTATTTTAGAAGATGAAAAGTGGATATTGCATCAAATTGGAGCATTATTGGTCAAAATCATGAATTTTGAAAAATATGGATAGATTACAACAGTAGATAAGGTGAGATCACGTCTAATGCAAAATTCATTTAAAGAGTTGGAAATAAATTAGGAAACTTCTTCCCATCCATATTATGTAGGGATTCAGATTTGCTTTAAATGGGGGATCATTGCAAGATAAGAGGAGATTAGGGTTTGAGTAGAAAAATAATAGGGAAACACTCTTCCAATTCTCCAACTTCTTCTTTTCGTTTCTTTTGAGTTTACTTCCAATCTTTCATCTTTCTCTTATTTTTGGTGTTGGAATAAAAGTCATGTGTGGCTAAACTCAAATATTCTTATTCAAGAGGATTCAAAACTTTAGTTGTAATCTTGTGAGATTTTGTTCTAAACTTATATTCAAGTTTTAATTCAAGTGTTTATTGTTTTATGTTCTTATATTTCATGAATAATTAATATTGATTAATTTGAAAATTAATTTAATGTTGATTATTCTATAGCTATCCATATGAATTCAATGATCTGTAATTATTCACTAAGCTTATTACTATTATTTAATTGATATGAAATGTTATCATATTCAATCAATTGATGGTAAATTTTGGTTTGAATACTATATTTGAACTAATTAATTTAGGAAAATTTGAGACTTATTATAACTATTCTAATATGTTTTACAGTAACTACTCGAATTGTGAAAAACATTCTTTTTAGACCAATAATCAATGTTACAATTATTCATATACAAATTTGCTTCGAATTGTATATGAATAATTTGACTTCTTCCTTTTTTGGGTAGAATATTTTGTCACTAAATTTCAAGAATTTGACTTGACTCATTCAATTTTCATATTCTCGGTCAAACTCCAACAGCAATAAAATCTAAGTACATACAAATCGGAAGTGTTAATACATGATTTTAAAATTAGCACGTCAATGTTTCAATTAATTAGGAAACAAAGATTTTGATAAAATCTACGAATCTACATCAAAACGACCGTTTCAGATTCTTGAAATCTACAGATTCTATGCATTCGAATCCAGATCTGTAAGGATTAATCAGTTTCAAAATCTCGGTTGCTTTCTCCTTGGTCTCATCTCCACATCCAAGTTGCAATAGCAACACTAACTTCTGAAAAGCACCAACTTGAACAATATCGACCAGAACCGTCTCTTGATGTTTGGGGTTCAACTTACTAAGCTTCCAAATGGCAGAAACTGAATACGCTGATGCTAGCCCCGATACCCGCAAAATCTTCTTCACAAGAACTGGTATTGTTAGAGCATTGTTATATGCCTCTTCTCTCCCTTCCTCACATTCGCAAAGTCTATCAAGAACGCCTAAAGCTCTCTCACATATGCTCTTTTCCGACTCCACAATAAGTTTCAGCAGCAAAGGAAACAGCCCCAAGTTGATGAGTCGAGGTTTGATGCGTTCGCTGGAAGAATCAGACGATAGTAGATTGAATACTAATAAAAGAGAAGCTTTGGTGATTGGGGTGCAAATTGGCTTCTCAATCAACCCAAAAAGGACCTCACTCAATCCTTTTATTGATGCCAGTGATTCTACATATTGCTGGTTCGAAGAAACAAGCTCTTTCAACGTAAGAATGGAGTTTTGCTTGGCTGAAGTATCTTTGGCTTTCAAGAACCACACGATACACTCTAATGAGTCTTTGGATCCTAAATGGGTTTGAGCTTCAGTATCAAGAGGAAACATCCACGAGATTGCCGATAATATCTCCTCTAACAAAATGACGTTCCTCTCAAAAGAATCCGTAGAAAATGCATGGAATGCCTCGGCCAATACAGCCCTCATTCCATTCCCCATCAAGCAACGACGATTACGCTCACTTTCACTGCCCCATTCATTGATGCTCCTCACCAATTCAAGGCACCCGAATTGATCCAATCTCTTTGTTGAAGCAGCAATATTCAGAGTAACCTCGGAGACCTGATATGGAGAGACAGGGACTCTTGGTGTTGGGATCCTCTCGACACCATAGCCACGATTCTCGACGCACCATTCCTGAATCATTTTCCTAAGACTATGGTTTGGAATCTGATCAAAACTCTTTAAGACTTGGTTAGTAACAGGACAGGTGAAGTTGCCAGCTTCAAACCAAGTCTCTATACTCTCTCGATCGTAGGTCATCCCAGATGATAATGTCACAGGATCTTTCATAAGAGTCAGAGATATAGGACAAAGAAAATGGTTGGGGATGATAACCTCTATCCGGAAATTTTCTCCACCTTGCTGCTTCTTCCTAGATTTGTTCACAAAAGCTGGTCTCTTTTTCCTCCAACCAAAAACCATTTTCTATATGTATGTATTATGTCTGAAGAACAAATATACTTCTCGGTGGACGGATGAACTTATATCTAGAGATAGAGAAGAAAGAAAAGGTTGACGATGGACGCGTTAACGTTCAAGGTTGAAGAAAGTTGATTCCGAATTGAGCAGAGAAGGAAAAGAAAGAGCAGAAAGTATTTTATTTATAGGAAAAGATAGAAGAGAGATGCGTTCAAATGTGCGTATGATTATTGTTTTGAATGTTGAATGTTGAACGTTTGTGTTTGACAGTGTGTTCATTCATAATCCGTTCACCGTCAAAAGTTGGAGGAGTGAAACCGAGAAAAGTAGCATTTTGACGCTGTCACCGGAGACGTATTCAAATGTTGTCATATTCCATTTCACAATGTATATATGTTTATTTTGGTCAAACAAATTTATTAACTATTGCCGTGGCAACTGGCAAATCCACGGTGGTATTATTATAATAGTTTACACCTTGTTGAGGACTTGACCATCAAATAGAATCAAGCTTCATTTGTCCAACACGGTGTGGTTGAAAGCACTATCACTGATGCAATCGCGGATATTGTCGCATCGCGGGAGAAGAAACAGCGTGTTGAATTAGATTATTGCAGGCCTGTCAGATATTTTATTCACACAAGTAACAGCCCGTTGCATTGTTACGAACAGTGGTATGGTATTGGGGTTGATTATATTGGATTTAAATACTGGTTAGTGCTTAATTGTATTGATTGATACTGTTGATATTAGTTAGCATTTAAAATATTAGTCAAATATTAGTTAATACTGAAAATTTTAAAAAATAGAAATTTTCAAAAAATTTTCAAAAAATTTTAAACTCTTCTTTGCTCACTCTTGCCTCTTCTTTCTACTCTTTTTTTAAAAAAATTTTAATTAGTTATTTTATTTACTGTATTTTGAATTTTGAATTTTTAAATAAAAATAAATATTTTTATTACTAATAATAATTATAAATTAAATAAAAAAACTAATATTTACTTTATATATTTTTAATTATTAAATCAAAATTTATTTAAAATTTATATATTTTAAAAATATATTTTAATTTTAATTATATTTATTAATAATTATTAAATTAAATTAAAATTATGATTATTATTTATTATTATGATTTTTGGAGACATGGTTAAAAATATACAGTATAACTATAAAATATGACAATGAACTATTTTGTAATTTTCAAAAAATTCAAGGACTATTTCATAAATTTAAAAAATTACTCAAAACGGTATCTAGTATTAACCAATACCGATACAGTACCGTACCAGAATTCAATCTGGTACGATATTCGTAACATTGGTCCATCATCCTATTGTATTACAAAATCCACTAACCACTAGGGGTGTTCATGGTAGGGTAACCTGACCGGTTCATAAATAACTTAAACCTGAACCTGAATGTCAGGATCGGCAATGTCACGAACCTGAACCTGAACTTGAATCTAGAGGATCTATAGGATCGGTTAACCTGTTTTCAGGTTCAGTTCTCAGGGTAACCAGAACCTATTTATATCAATATATATGACAAAAAATTATAAAATAATTAGCGAAAATAAATACAAATTATT